>OZ021679.1:27308870-27601975 GCA_963978505.1 Listrodromus nycthemerus | reverse complement strand
GTTCGTCGCACACCGGGATTGTATACAAGGAAAAAGTACATCGGACTGTGCCAGTAGACGTAACCTAGCGAACAGCGGGGAACCCCCCGGGGGGGGGGGGGGGGGGGGGGGGGGGGGGGGGAGGTAAGGGAGTGAAGAAAACGGGAAACTGCGAAACGGATTTTGCTCCGCGCGAGGAAGCGTGGATGCTTCGCTGCGGCATCTTTCAACGCCTCGGAGTGCATAAATCTCGGCACCGGATCGCCCGTAGAACGGCTCTCCGCAGTCTTTCTTTCTCTCTCGCAGCTGAATACACTGCGAAATTATATTCCGTACGTATTTTATCCTGGCAGTTGGATAGCCGAGAGCGCGGATACCGAATGTACACAGCGGGAGGTGCGCGAGACCGCATGCAACGAATCGCCGCGCGGTACACATCGACATGCATTCTCGAGCTCTGCGGTACTTAAACGAATAGAAATACGTTGTTACTCGGATATATGTTCCATTCGGGCGATGGAACGCTTTGGGTGTCGCGACATGATGAATTCGAAACACGTACTTCCGGTATGCCTCGATACGTGGCGACGAACGAGAGACCCTCCGCCCCCCTGCGCATGCGCTCTTGCGACAAAAAAAAAAAAAAAAAAAAAAAAAAAACTTCAAATTGTTTACACTTCTTTCCACACTGTGTTTTATCGTCGATTTTTTAAAAAATATTTTTGCGTACGTATCGGGTGTGGATTATTTTTATCATTTTTTTTTCGCGCACGTTCGAATGTGGCTTTTAGATTTCTTACGTTGAATATGGTAGTTTCGATTTTTTTTTTTTTTTTTTTTTTTTATTTTTTTTATTACGATGATCGAGCGAACGGACGGAAGAACGCGTTTGATGACTGACGAAATAGCAGGTGTGTCGCGATACGCGGAGTTTCACTGACTGAGCTGCCTACCGCTGCCGCGGCACACAGTCGTGTCTGCTTTCTCAGGTGTGTAAGTGGATAATACGTGCATGAAACGGGAGGCCGCTTCGCTGCCAACACCGCCCGAGTCTCGATGGGGAACCTCGAGCTTGGTGCCTCATTGCCTTGCTGAGCGCCGTGTCCCCCTTCCTTCGTTCTCCAGCCTTGCTTCCACTATGTCTTCTTCTTCTTCTGCTTCGACGACGACTTGGTCTTCTTCTCGCTTTGACTGGTGTCGCGGCGCTCTTCATCCGGACCAAATCTCAGTCGGACGTCTGATAGAAATTTCAAAGCCCTACGGCGGATGCTGATGAGGCCCCGACTAGCCGCTCTACTGAGGCGAGTGCGGCCCAAAATTCCTACTGGAGGATGCGAGTATTGACTACTGAGACTTAGTGTAACTGTTTCAATGAAGATTTCGCGTCTTTACCTGGCAATTATTGGTCCACGTTTGACAAAATTCGGATAAATAATTCACCCATTGGATCTTTCGTTTCCGAAGATTTTATCATTCACAGAATTCCTATAATGCTTAAATTAGTTTGTACGTCACTGACACGTGCTCATTGACTCGCGTTGCTCGACACATTTCTAACAATTTCCATGAAACCCTATAAACCAAGAATTCCTTGTTGCGGACCACGGAAGAACGAACGGATCCTGGGAGAGGTTATCGAAACTTTTGGCAAAACTACGAATGTTGCTCTGGCGCGCGAGTTCGCTTCGCAGAAAATTTCTGAGCACTCGCACAACTGAGTTTCAACCGGCGACAGTTACATGTAAACGAGTTACACTCGTACCTCGTTGATGAATGTGAATTACAAGTTGTTAACCGTCAATTGTTCGAGCTCGGTCCTCGGCTAGTTTCTTCGGTTCAGACGGTTTACTCGATTCCACGCGTCCGTTAACAGTAAAGTTTCGAGACGGCATTTCTGGCGACATAAGGGTGACTCTAGTTTCGAAATCAAGTGGGATGAGCGAGCCAACCAAGATGTTTGAGAGAAGCGGAAGGCGGAGGGAAGAGGAAGAGAGCCACGTGGAATCGTTATTCAAACTTCTCAAAAGGTTTCCACTACGAGTCAACCCTGCCCGTATAGACTCTCTCTTCTGGTTCTCGCGGAGCACAGAGATCCGGATTAGAGGCTGTACGGTAGGAGAGGTAGAGAAGCGAACACTGAGCGCAGCTGCACCGGTTGTAAAACAATAGCGACTTCGGGAAATCTTCGGAAGAGACGGGCTCTTCGGTAGCTATAGAGGATAGTCCCGAGTTGCTGACGCTGAGCCGTGCTCAAGGAAATCTGCACTCGAGTGTGCCCGCTGTTTCCGCTGAGCTTTCTATAGCTTGTTCGCTGAGAATATTACAAAGGATATGGAAAATGGCAAAGGAATGACCGGGACAACAGTGGTCGGCATGATGAATATTCGTCGCCAGAGGCGCGCTCGCCGTCCTGAGGTAAACCCTTTTATTTTAGGTCTCGGAATTTCAGAAGCCTCCTATTGGTATTTTCCCTCGAATCAGCTAGTGCTGAGGAGCCTATAATTTTTTTTTTTAAGTAGCAGTGAATCAGAACTGTATAAAATTTCTTTAATTATGGAAAATGGCAAATGAAAAATCGGAACAACAGTGGTCGGATTGATGAGTATTCGCCGCGAAAAGGCGCGGTCGCCAACCCGCGGGAAATCCTCTTATTTTAAGTTTCGAAATTCCATGAGCTTCGTCAAATAATTCGACGGATCAGCAATTTGATATTGGCGCTCTCACTTGCATCGGCCGGCTCTGAGGCACCCGTATATATTTTGTTTTAATTAATGAATCGAAAAGACTGGATTTCGATGGGATGAAATTTCATTGAAATAAAGGAAATTCGATCTCATACCGGAGCAGGTTTCGCTTTAGCGTGAAACGGAATTTCCTTCCACCCGTTTGTTATCGGTGAAAAGATATCAGCAGTGTCTGTTTCGACCGGTGGATTGGCGATAATCGAGGTAAAGAAAGCGAAGACATTGAATGGAATCGTCGATACGCGATTCCTCTCGACGGATATACAGAAGCATCCAATTACACGCGACGCTGCAGAATTGTGACGCAACGGTAATGCACAGCTTCGAGTGTATTATTGCGTCGGGGAGGGGAAGGAAGGGGGTGAGGGGTACAGCAACGACGCCGGATAAACGATTTGTCTTCCGTGAAACGATAATGACGTACAGCATGCATTCACGTAAGTGAACCTAGCGGAAATTAATTCGATGAAGCAAATTCGGAAAAACCGAGGTCTCCGACAAGCAGCCTGATAATTTGGCTTCTCATCCCTTCGGTGAAAAAAAATTAATCCTTCTAGGTGCCGTTGAAAATCGCGTGTGGGAAAATTCGCAGCTGCAAAACTGGCAATGCGTTGACGATATGCAATGCGTGCCAATACTGGGCTCCTCTCAGAACAACAAATGATTAACGAAGAGGTGTTCACCCAAGTTCAAAATACTTGGGTGATGCAAAAAAAAATGTTCTTCCAATGGAAATATTTTGAATCGCCTGAAGCAAACACTCATTCTGTATACAATTCAGTAAACCGTGAATGGTCAGTAAAAATAAATAAAAATGTTTCGGCATGGTTGAAGGCAAATTTCCAATACCTTTTAAATGGTACTTTTTTTTTGGACAAAAAGTAATTATAAGACAGGTCGGTATTTTGATGATTGCTTAGCAAGGAATCCGCCAATAAACAAACAAACAAACAAATAAAAGATGTTGTGCCGATCGAAAAACAGCTTTGAACCTGAATGAGCGTCAGCTGGAAAAGATCGTGCGGAACTCGAACGCTTGTTCGTTTGCGTTTCAGCCATATGTGTTGGTCCTCGGAATGATTCATTTCTCAAAAGCATGTGCAAATATCTGAATAATATCGTATGTCTTTGAATCTGTTTTATACATTTACCAGTTTTATTTGTGGCCGTCGGTAGCGGAGGCAAAAAATTGGTCTTTAAACCGCGAACAGGTGTAAAGCCCGTGAGAAGGAGACGACGTTCGCTCGCTCGTGCGTATTTTGCTCATTTATGTGGGTTTCACTTACGCGAGCACGTACTGTTTTTGAGAGACATACATAGGCGGTACAAAAGCTGCTGCCGGGGAGAGGAACGCGAACGAACTGAGTGGCAATCCTGAAAATAACGAGTCTTTGATTAAAAAAACACACACACATACAGCTTGTACGCTGCTGCCAGTAGGGAATTAAATTTGCCACGTCAAGGGAACCCGGCGTTCGTTGCTGAATGTATAACGCGTTGTTCGTCGCATGTACGCGAGTTTCGAGTGCAACACGCGAAGCACGAAACAAAAGGTAAGTGACAGAAGCGATGGCGGAGGAAAGAATAAAAAAAAAAAAAAAGGAGAGGCCATCGAAAGGACAAACAGCAAAGTAGAAAACCAAATGCATAACGCCGATGCTCGAGTGGCAAATTACTCGAGCCGGCGATGTATGCGTGGATGAATAAAAGCTCGAGCGATAATGCCGACGGCGACTTTCACTGACTGAGTCGGTGGGCGGAAGCGAGCTTATGAAAAATAATAATTAAAAAGGTTGAATGAAAATAATCATAAATGTTGCATCAAAGCTGCGAACGACACGAGCGAGAATAATATATTGTTTCGTTTGCGCGGAGAGGAGAAAAACAAAGATCGAGGTCGAAGCTCGTTACGAGGAAAGCTCAGGAGTGCTTAAGCGGCCGTGAAATTTTCTATAAAGGGTGTAGTTATTCAAATGCTGCGAGTGCTTTCCAGCGATTTGAAAGGTGTGGAGTATCAATTCTCCGAATTTATCATCGAGCAAATTTGTATTTGAATCGAAAAAAAAAAAAAGAAAAAAAAAAAAAAATTGTCTCCTACAAAAAATGCGGACGGCGTTGCCGACATTTTAATGCTTTACTCGTGACTCTTCCAATGTAAAACGACTTTTTCAGGTGAAATCCACGCGGCGCATCTCGGTAGCGCAAAACCGCAACGCGGTGAAAATTCCACAAAAATAATAATAATAATAACATCTGAGCGTAGACGTGAGAAAATTATGAATAAAAAGTGAACCGCCCAAAGAATGAACGATGATGAGTGCGGAACCGACTCGGAAACTGCGTGATACTTGGTTGCGCATACGTGACGGATTGTTGCAATAATCCCTCGTGCGCGTCGAGGCGCATGATTTTTACCGAGAAGAATGCCTATATATATATATTTTTTTTTTATACAGCACGAAGAGCATGTAATAAATTCAATGGCACCGATAAAGCGAGCTCAGGAGAGAAACTAACGTATCGTAGAGAAGCCATCGAAAACGGAGTGTTCTCGGCATTATTAGTCTTATCATCAAATATTACTCAACAGCACACGTATGTATATCTATATACATATATATATATATGTGTGTGTGTCGGCCACCATCGAGTCAAGAACAGGGGTGTTTCATTTTTCGCGCTCTCCCCTGTATGAGAGAACCGGTTGAAAAGATCTGGACGGATCAGTGGATGGCGAGCGGTTGAAGCACGATGGTTAATGCGATCTTAATGGTCTCGAAAGAATGCGCTATATATCTCGGTATATGGTCAGCGTAGCGTATCATTATTACGTCGATGTATAGCGATATATGTGGCGATGTATGCGAAACCGTGGTTCGAGGGACTTCGGCATTAGGGCCGAGAGCCAGCACCGGCGGTGGAGCAGCCTGGACGAAACGCGAGAGTGATTTAGCTCGACGTCGGCTCATATCGGCGGGGACCAGCTGTAGCTTAGCAAAATATACCGGACAAAAAAAAATGAAAAGAAATAAATCTTCTTTTTTTTTTTAAATATCATTCTAACATGATTCTCAACTAGGTTATTTGAATAACGCATCTGCACGTCCCACCTATCAGAACTCGAGGACCGTGACACGAGATTGGAACACAGGTATGTGTCGCGGGCGGTTTTTTTTTTTATTTTTTTTTTTTTTTTGCTATCCTCTTCAGTCTTGTATTATTAGGATGAGATAAAACGCCCCTGGTGGGCAGCTCATTGCGCGACCTCCCATTCGGGTGTACGATATCAAAACGCGGAGTCGCATGAATAAATCCATCTTAAATATAAAGCCGTCTTAGCCCTTGGGCCGCCCGCAGGTCGCGGATAAGTCTTCCGAGTGGCGAGCGTTGTGCGCAGCGAGCGATAGCGGCTTCGCGAAAATCCGACGGACGGTCGGTATGAAGCACCGGGGGGAGTCCTGGGACGCTGCTGTTGCTTTTGCTGGCTTATATTTTTCAACCTCGTTCCACCGGGTTGGGAGAGGCCGAGTGGCTTATTAAATCCTCGAGTACGTTGCCTGGCGCGGTACTCGCTGCCTTTTGCCACACCAGCATCGTTCCTGTACGTGTACCTCTCCGTTCGGGAGATTCGCCGGTCGTCCTCTCGCGAGGCGAGCCACACTTCGCACACCGACGATAACCAACGTCGGTGTACCTCAATCTAATATCGTTATTAAAGAGACCGAGGCCGGGGAAGAGGAAGAGACCGAGCGTACCGAACGTAAACTCGATGTCTGACCAAAGTGGGCACGTTCTACTTGCTCGAGCTCCACGGCCGTCGCGAAGGAGTTGACGCGTCTGCGAAGCAACGAACAATCGAGAAAACCATGTAATTTTGCTGAAAGGACAAGCAGCCGATTCGTCTCACGGTGGAAAGTCATGGATTTCGAATCCAGCACTTTATCCGAGCGGTCAAAATTACGAAATTGTTCCGAATCTTCATTTAGGCGAGCGTTACTCGTCGAGAATAATCGGGCCGAAAGTTGATCCTTCCAATCGTCATTTGACCGAATCAGGTAACTAAATGATACGACTGCCGCAGTCTGGTCTCGTCTTGTGAATATAAATAAGAGATTTAACGACTCGGGGAAATTAAGTCGACCGTTGTTTCGCAAAACGATCAATATTTCGTCATATTTACGAATATTTTTCGCATTCAAAGCGCGAAAGCTGCGACTGCATAGTATCGACGCCAGTGCTATTGAATTTCTCGTCGCTCATTTCGCCGATCTTTGAAATGAAAGCAACATCGCGAAAGCGGAATCGGATCTCTTTCTCTGTTCCACTTTTCGAATTCCGGTGAAACATTTCTATTCCCGGACCGTCAGAGCGCCGCCTCAACGAAATAGCGTCACGGAGCTTTCAGTTATTTCACGGAAAAATCTCTCGATACGCGAACGCTCGCTAGTGAGAACCAGAGAGTTTTTCGGTGGCATCGACGTATCCCCCCTGACGTTTCTCGCGCAACGCTTCCAAATGTTTCGAAAGCTCTTTACCTCACACACTGGCAATGCTAGCGCGCTTCCGGTTATGTGTCTCGGGAAAATCGCGCGTTCCCGCACACACACACACGAACGCACGATGAGACTACTCCCGTTGAGTTTTACTCGGGTATGTTATGTCCCAACAGCCGGGGTAACTTCCGCTCTTTCAGTACGTGCAACTATTGAATATTCGATTCGACGCCTCGTGACTCCTTCTTCTTCTTCTTCTTCTTGCTGCTCTTATTCGCTCCGAGGCTTACCTTTCAGTACTTTTGAACGACACATGCTCGGCACAAACGCTCACGTTTATCGCACCGAACTCCCGGAATCACCGTCGTATTGGGCAAATTTTTTATTTATTTATTTATTTATTTTTTCGTTTGTTTTTATTTCATTAAATCAACTGGAATTCCCAAGGGTGACATCGGCGATTCCTTCAGGGAAACGCGCAATAATTTCGAGGCGAAATGGACATTTTTATTACAAAAATGTTGACACAAATATCCCCATTTGTCGACTAAGAATCGCACCGATGCTGCACTGAGAGAAGCATCCGGTAGAGATTACCATAAATCTGGTGAACACAGACAGAACTTTCGAGTATGTTGGAACTGCAGGGCCATCCTGGGACTCCCATCCGCATGAAACTTGAAATATTTCACTACGAAATATAAAGACTTTTGCTAATGCGGATATTACCGGAATATCCCGTAAATTTCCTTAGAATACAAGTTCTCGAGAATTTTCTATCAACAAATTTCTTATGCAAATTCGCAACAATTTACCACTCGGCCTTCCGGAAAAATTAACAAATGGGTTGGGTAAAACAATTATCGGTGTGGAAACACCAGATAATGACTTCTTATTGGGTAAATTAAAATCTTTTTTTTCCTGCAAGAATAACAAAAAGCTTGCTGTATCACCCGGAACGACTCTACTCCATTCCGTGGAACCGGAGTTAAATCGATGCGGGTCTCTGTGTGCTCAACGAGATCCGCACTGTGCATTGATTGTCTCGTAATTGACACTATAATACTCGTCCCGGTCCCATCACAGTGGCAATTGCGTATTACGAAAATCCATTACCATCGTTCATCACTCGTTTGTAAATTGGTCATTCCACTGCCTCGCGGTAACAATGATTATTACCTTTCAATCCAAGCCCCTAAAATGTCATTCCAACGATCCTAAATGCACCAACGAAATTATTTAAAAAAAAAAAAAAAAACAATTTACTCTTATTTCTCTGCCCAAAAATCATCAACAGTGGCTTTCCCAATATCCCTAAACCACCCGATCCATTTTTATCGATAAAATCGTCGATGCAAAAAAAAAATGAGAGATCGAGATTCGAACGACCGTACGAACATACTTGACCCTCTCTACTCACGCTACCTTCACTTTTTATTCTACGAGTCCCCTTGAAATTTATGCAAAAGAGTAAGAGAAAAGGTCGTAATGGGACGGATTGTGTCGTTGAAGCATGGGATTTATCTCCACTGCGAGGGCAAGCCGTGCGAAAGAGAAAGCTCATCGACGAGAGTCTGTCGCAGGATGGAAGGGCTATCGTAAACCCTCGACAGGAATCGTCGCCCATTGCTATCGCATGGAAGAGCTTTCCTCAGTTTCCACCAATATCCACAGTCGAGGCTGCGAATTCTACGAAGTGGAGAGTTACTCGAATACGGGGCGGGATTGGCTGGTGGTGGTTGTACGGTATTCTGTACATCCGTAAACTCGGCGGTTCGATCAAATCACGTGATCCTCGACGAAGATTACCGTATACTCACGTTCTCCGGTTAATGCTCGAAAGCTCCGAGCTTGCTGGCTCGCCTCGACTCGAATCATCCTCAATCTCTCTCTTTCTCTCGCTGGAAACAAGTATTCTATCGGAACATGTAACGGCGAAAAGCTCAGCTTTGGAGTGAATCCGGTGTGCGGAGAAGCGCGCTTCCGGCCCGTCTGCATGCTGCCATCGAACAGCGTTACTGTTCGAGTCGGTTAATTCCATTCGACCATCGACTTCGTTCCTCCTGCGCGTACTGCGTCGAGACTCGGTACACATTCGCGTATCCTCGCGTAAATTTTAACACTATAATGGCAAACGGCGTAACACCAAAATTTTCCAAAACGTAACATTCGGCCGATTCGAGTAACAAATTAACATGTTTAAAAAAATCTAAAACGATTCACAGCTGTGGTTTGAATTTTCGTCTTTTTTGTAACGCAGATGAAAATTTATTATAAATTTTTATTACAGTTTACATCGTCTTCAAAACGGAATACGTATGTAATATATATTATATATTTTATGGATATAATCATATAACCGTGATATCACATTTTGTTTGGATTAACGGCATCATCAATCGTTGTTTCGTGTCCAAGTGCCGGACGCACGAGTTTGCGCCATAGAAGCGTGTGAGCGTAAAGCTTACGAAGATTTAATCTCGCGGAGCTTTAATGTATGGACCCGACTGGTCAACCGATTACAGACTTGGCCCGCGGATCGTCCTGCGCGATTATTCGCCTCGCCGCCCTGTGATTGGTTAAACCCAAATCGCTCGACGCACACTTGCCGTAACACTGTAAATTACACGACCCGACTTTGCCGCCCAATGACAGACTCGACTATTGCGCGTTTCACGTAACACTGTACTCGCGTTAAGTCTCCGACCGAAAAAAAAAAATTTTCTTTGGTACTTCGAAGTTTGGAATCGCCCGAGGTTAATCGTCGTTCCCGGGAGAGCCGGGATAAGAATAAAGTGGAGCGACCGCACGCCTCGGGTAAATATACATGCACGAGGCAAGTTTCCGGACGTCGAGAGGTCCGGGTAACTTTATTATGTAAACCTCGGACGGCTATTTTTTTTTTTTTTTTTTTTTTTTTTTTTTTTTTTTTTTTTCGAACAAATTGACAAAGTGTAACGACGCAACGGCGTCGGAGCGGGAAGCGCGGGATGTTTCGTGAAGTATATTAAAGCCGGGCGTCTGCTGCGGGCAAATCGTCGGCTCCTCCGCGAAAGATCGACCGCGAGGAGAGCTTTTATCTACTTCCAGCGTCCTCTCGGGGCTCGCTACGACGCTTTCCTCGTCATCTTTGGCCTCTCATCCGCGAGGACGAAGCCCGAACCGGAGTAGGAGCGGCGACGGGGGAAAAAAAAGTACAAGCTCTGCTTCTCGAAGCTTAAATCTTTCCCATCTTTAAAAGATTCACGAACGCGCCGCTCGGCAGTTGCAACGTCCGGGTAAACGTGTATAATACGTCGACGAAGTTTCGTAAAAGTCGCTGTTATTATGGACCACTCGTGGCGGGAGAATGATGATAAGGAAGGAAAAAGTCGGACGGAGAGACGATTAAAGCCATGAAAGTGCGTTTCACCTTATTGGACCTCGAAGTTTGAGGCGACGTCTCCAACGGAGCGAATTTTTTTTATCGTCACTTGAGCTGTTGAGAGTGAATATTCGTAGAGGAAGGTCGGGCGAGAAGTTGGGAAATAAAAACGTTTGCGTTAAATTATCCCTGGTGTTCTCAGTCATAATTTTCCCCAACTCATTAAGTGGGTCGCATTAAATTTTTTTTGAAATTTTTTATAAACGTCTTGTGCCTTACTTTATGTCCTCTATTTAGATTGCAGTGTTCGTAATTCACTCCACTCGACTCTGCCCAACCAATATCGTTATTTATCCCTATTTACCCCGGAAAACGTGGACTCCTGTCTGATCGAAGCTGCATGCGCGATGGAAAAAGTAATTTTATTTTTTTTCACCAAAATTCTCCATTTAGTAACTGCAACTTTCTTCTTTTTTCGTTCATTCGGCAGCTGATCAGACGTGGGCTTTCCGGTACTTTTTTAATACCCCCGTCCAACCACAGGCGGAAGCTTCATGGACGAGAGTCGTAAAAGTAGTTCAGCCCGAATCGAGTCAGACGTGCCGGTATTATAGCTGAGTAATTGGTAGTCGAAGGATTCTCATAGAGAAGGAAACTGCGCAGAACCTCTCGCAGCCGGGTATTTAATGGGCTCTTGAGAACTTTCGACTCGGTAAATTTTACGCCATACATGACGTCTTCCCATCGACCCGCGTTATTACTGCACTGTACTTCCATGTCCGCGAACAGCGCCTCCTCGGAAACACCAAGTCCATAAATTGCTAAATTGAATAAAAAAAAAAAAAGCCTCGCTCTCGCGGCAACTATTTCGCTAGAAAATTTTGCGAGCAACCGAGTCGAGGGTACGAGTGAGATGCACGCTTTTTTTTCGCTGTAAACTTGGTCCCTCGCGAGCCTCGGGGCTCGACTCCCGGCGCGAAACGACGTTTCAGCAGCGAAAACAATTTCACCAACCCGGATGAGAACGATAAGATGAAAAATGAAAAAAAAAAAAGTCTCGAAGAGATTCGTGCGTCATTTCGTACTGGAACACCGGTAAAAGGCACTGCGAATCCACGTGCCGTATCTTACCGGGCGCAAACGAAAGCTCCACTCGGAGAGCTGAGGAGCTTGGAAGAAAAGCTGCCTCATTGTCATCCGTCCTCGAGGACCCGAGAAAAGTATATAAAACCATTCCGGGCCATGGACCATTATCAACCCGTAATGGAGTACATTTGAGGCGAGTGAGCTTCTCTTTTCCCAAGGTTTGGATTTTTCATGAACGGCTCTTTCGTGAAGATACTCACGGAGAACTTTAGGACAGAAGGGGACAGCGGTAAAAACGTGCTTCGTGGCGACGATTCGAACGTTCTCTTCCAGTCCCGTACTTCATCGTTCGGGGGAAAGAGCGACGGTCGAATGAAGAATTCTCACCTCCTTCGACAACCGGGGATCTTCGGACTCAAGATCGAACCTTACTTCGGCATTCATTTCTTGATTAAGTTTGATCTTAAGCTCGAACTCAACCCTCACATCACCTTCGAACTGAGATTACAAAAGCGTGAGAAAAAAAGTGACGATGTAGAGACAAAAGCCTTCTCACGAAACGCCCCTCGCCTTTCCGCTAAAAAAAAGACTAAACGAAACTCAAAGTCGTAGGTTCAAATATCCCAACTTGTGTTCGCTTTTTTTCCATACCATTTTACTGTCTATACTAGAGCGCGAATAAAGTACGATTCACCTGCTTAACCTCTCAACTATTCCCAATTTACAATTTATTCCGCATCTTTCTCGTCCTTATCGTTGGTTCGATAAGAGCCGATATATAATATTACGTAACGACTCACATCATCATAGAATATTTGAACAACAAAATCGTCGTGGCACGTTAGAACCCAGCCTGGAAAGAAGAGCACGCAGGCCCGGTACTGGCCGACACTGGGCGAGTTCCCGCCGACGCTGTGCCAACACCGCACTCGTGTGGTCCTCCACGCTACTTTCCATTGTATCGACGAGAACGAATTCTCGAATAATGTGAGAGTGCCGGAAGGAGTTTCGTACTTTATGGGGGAACTGCGCCGGGAATCGTTGCGGATGTCGAGGAGTCCGAGCGTATTCCTTCATCGTGGAGCGAATCGCTCGACCGCGAATTTCCGATCGAGCGGGAAGAACGGGAGAACGTATTGAAAGTGGACCGCGAGGGGTGAACCGGTAATATGACCGTGTGATGCTGGTCCCTGCACGTAAACGTCGCGTCTCCGCTGAATGGGACGAATTTGCCGGGAGTTTGAATGGCAGAAACGCGGGATGGTTTGAGGAGCCGGCTGAAGTGGGAACACTGTGAGAAATGGAACAAGAGCGGCGAGGGGCGGTGACGAAGGGTGCATGAAGGAACGAATCAGGTTGGAAAGGGCAAGCGGAGTGAAGTATCAAGTTTTAACGAGGTCCCGGTACTGGCACAAAGCGGCATAAGCTTTTACCTACGCTCCTCGCCCGAAAGACCAACGGAACGCAACCGTGTGCGTAAAATCGCCCGGTGCTGATTTCGCTGGCTGGGAGCTTCTCGGCACCTGAATTGCACCGAGAAGGTGAGCAGCATGATTGCACACGGATACCGAATGCAGAGGAGCGACTGTGAGTATCGAAGCTCTCGCTGTCGCTCTTCGCAGTTGAGTAAATGAAATAAATGCGCTCAGGCCGTGGTAGCAATTAGTAGGGCAAGAGGCGGCCCGTTACTCCGGCTCCGAGACGCCAACGAGCGAAGGTGAAACATTACTCGAGCCAATCGTGGGTACCGGCTCGGCAAGCGGGATCGGCCGTTGATGTTCCGGGTGATGCGTCATTAATATTTAATCAAACGAACAGATCGATTTTTTATGAAAGGGATGAATTCATATTCGATTGAACGTTGAGATGGAGGAACGTAATTCAGTGAAATTTGCTGATTCAGTCTGTCACTTTATTAGTAAAAATCGGCAGCCATAGAATTCACGGATTAAATTTAATTAATGTGTCAAGTGGAGTTGGAATTAATTTTTGACGAAGCGGATAGTGAGTCGAAGAGACTTCCTGTACAGGCTGTTTAATTTGGGTTTGCAATTTTTAGGGGCTGTTTTTTTTTACAGGTATTTTTCGATGATACAGTTGACGGTCAGTTCACTGAATGAAGTGTAAATGCGCTTGTGGTAGCATTTTGGTAGGGCAAAAGGTACTTTCGTATCCACTCTGAGACGCCGAGCCAATCATACCACCAGGGGTGCGGAATGAGGGCGTTTATTTCATTTACTGAAATGCAAGCCAATTTCACCGTCAGAAAATTGGTGATAATCAAATTTGCCGGTAAAAATGTACACCGATAATTAAACCATAAATTCTTCTCGCACCGAAAGTCTCTCTGAGTTCAAAATTTGTTTGAATTAAACATTAGTCGATCGAATCGCGTGTACCACCTCAGGAAACATGATTGGTCGTAAAGTTACGGGATGGTGAAGAACAAATGTATGCGGTAATTCGAAATAAATTTGGCACAAAATCTACCGTGATTCGGATAGATTTCCGGTACGGGGAGACTTTGCAGTTTAATTGAAGGATCAATTTTTACCGACGAACGGTCATTTATTCGAAATATTGCGCATCGCGAGTTGAATTTATTCTATCTGAGTAAAATAAAAATTCCCTACTGTGATTAAATTCTGATAGTATATATTCGAATGGCTGAAGCACTTTACAATGGCAAGCATGATTAAAAACTATAAAATGTAGATATTACCCTTGGGCATTTTTTTTAATCGTAAACACTATTGTTGCTTCTACTGTGCAATTTTTTCACAGTGTTATTTGAAATGTTTCGAATTAAATTCTTAGTCACCCCGTACATGTAAGTAACACAGGTGGCCGCGTAGTCCGAGGATCGTACGTGCTCGCACACAGGAATCGTTTATTCTCAAACCACGACCACATTCGCGAGCCCCGGACAATGAGAGTACGTCGGTGTGCTACGTGTGCGGTAAATCGTAGGGGTTGGAAGCAAAAAATAGCGCTCTCAGAGAGACAGAGGGAGAGAAGGGCCAGCATTGCCTCTTGCCGTTCCAATTAAAGTAATAACCGAGGGCTCCAATGTTTTTTCCCCAGTTTCATTCCTTTAACATTTTTTGTTCTTTTCTTTTCATTGCCTTTTCCGCCTCGTTCTTCTCGCTCACTTTTCGTCTCCTGCGCTTTTTCTGAAGGCAACTTGTTTTTTTTTCTCTTGGCTTCAATAAGTTAATGTTAAAAAATGAGGCTGAGCGCGTTCGTTGGACTTAACGGAAAATGTTCTCGTGGAACTTCTCCAACTACGAGATCGAAATAATTAAAAAAAAATCAGTTTAATTTACCAAAAATTGCCGGTGTAGTAACAGATCACTTTACCGATGGATATCGTCGCCTAATCAAATTTACTGATTGAATGCAATAAATTCGCCCGAATATTTGTAAAGTGAACCGTCTATCGGCAGTAAAATAAATTTGTAGTCGTAACTCTAGCGGCTTTTGATTCGCTTTCGGAACGATCGGAAAGCGGTTCACGGTAACACCGTGCGCCGAGGATTCCGCACGTTCACATTATATATTGTGTCCCCGAGTGTGCTCCTTATCCGGATCGCGAACTCACAAGGGCTCCAATGCCGTTTCCTCGTTTTATTACTTTCCTTTTTATCTGTCCCTCTCCGCTTTTTCCTCCATAGTTCGTTTCGCTTACTTCTCGACCCTGACACTTTTTCCTGCGGCAACTTTCGTTTTTTCCACGGCTTTAATGAGTCATCGTTAACGAAAAAATTCTACAGTGAAACTTGTTCAGCCACGAGATTGAAATTCGTCTAGATAAGATTACTAATCAGCCGAGTGGCGTCAAGTAATTTCGCAAAAATAACTCGCACGTTTACCGGTGAAATTTGAGAGCCAGTACAATTTACCGATCAAATTCGATTAATTCGCGAAACTATTTGCACAGCGGAGTATCAGCAGTAAAGTGAATTTGTGGTTGGTCGTAACTCTACCGTCGTTTGTTTCGTCTCCGGAATGACCGGAGAGTGGCTCAGGGTAACGGCAAGTGCCGAGGATTCCGCACGTTGACGTTATATATCGTAGGCCCGCATGTGCTCCTTTTCCGGATCGCAGATTCGAGCGAGTCCGAACTACCGAAGCCCGTACTGTCCTGAACGCAGGAGGGGAAAACCTTCATTAAAATGTTACTCCGACGTGTTCACGAGCTCTAGGGAATGCAGCGATTCGTTTCTGTCCGGTTAGCCCTGACGGGGTTGCGCCCCACATCCAATATATGCACCATCGCTACCCGATGCATTCGCTCGTGGGAGAGTCTCAAAGAAGAGGCCACCGCGGTCCTCGAGCCTGACACTCGCTCTCGACCTCGTTTCCTCGGAAATTTCTCGTTACCAATTTTATCGATTCGACGACGTACACGTGCCGAAAGCTCCACTTTTGCGCGACGTCGACGGAGCCTACCCGTTCCCGAAGAAACCACCCGAAACACCTTGTCGTACCTTGTAAATTATTTTCCAAATGAAAATTCTTGGGGAGTTAAGAAATTGTCGTGAGAAATTTTGGAATATCTTGGATGAAGATGGACTTGAAAATAAAGAGGCGTGACACGCGGGTATCAGAGGTCGGAGTAACGGATAATTTATCGAATTTTTTTTTTTTTTTTATATATCGACATTAAAGGAAACTATCAAGTTTAATCCACGAATCGTATGAATACATGGAATATTCAGGGCGATTCCCAAAAGACCAAATCGCAGTACTCCTACGATTGGATTTTAAAGAACGTAGAATATAATTTGTCATTTGATAAATTATATTCATATGAATCGTAATCAAATGCATTAAATTCGATAAATTATATCCTAATTGTATTTTTATCCACTTCCGAGGAGATCAAATCGTAATCCTATGATTCAAAGAGGCGCCGTAATGCAGTTTATTTAGCAGAATTTTTTTTCTTAATCTTCAGATTCAACAACTATTTGGGGATACAATTTAACGATAGGTCCGCCTATTGTTTCGTAATTGGGCCTGGCTCGTAATGACTCAATAAACACATTCATTATGGAATCCCTCGACCTTAATTTATTTTTTTAATATGCGCGGACAGAAGTTTTCGGCTGGAGCCAAAGAAAATTAGGTATCGCGGGTACTTCGGCGCAAGTAGTTACGGCCGGTAGCAAGTGGAAGCATCGCAACGGAAGGAAGACCGGCGCATTAATTCAGCAAAGGAACATTAACGCGTCAACAATATCAACACCAACTTGCAGCGAAGCATATTAACGGAGTGGCACTGCTGCACCGCCCTCGAACGGTGGCCACGAATGGGCTGTCTAACGTTGATGCTGTTCGTACTCGCTCCTTCGAAGATCAAAGGCACGGCGTGTCTAGGCAGCCTCCACGGACACCGCCTACTCCCTTGTCTAGGCGACGCGACTAATGACAAACTTCGAGGATGGCAAATTCGTAGGGGAGTTCGTTTGTCTACTGCGTGGCAAGACTACATTAGTATCTTGCGCCGAAGTTACGGACCGTGACTTATCACAAAATTGCACATGAACGGGAAACCTGAATATTGTCGCTCTGCGGCCTGCGACGAGACATCTAATTTTCGTGCATGCCTCTTAGCGTTACAGCGAGCGATCAGCAGACCGTGTAGAAAAAATAATCGCATTTTTCACGGCATCAAAATAAGTTTTTTCATTCAAGAAACAACGACCACAAGGATCCATTTTTTTTTTTTTTCAAAGCCTTGGTATATTTTTAAATATAGAAATTACGTGATAACGACCATTTTAATTCGAAAGGAATAAAAATTGAAATATTTTTGTGGGCGGGAAATTTTTGGCAAATGTAATAATCTATGTAGGGTTTTTTTCGACATCCAGAGTTGATCCAAACCCAAATCCGATCGTGGGTTCGTCATTAAAATTGATTTAAAGTTTTAACTAATAGGAAATTATTTCTCGTTGATTTGAATTCAAGACCGATCGAAACGAACGTTAGATCGAATTCAAGAAGAAAATCAAGTTAAACCTGAGGTGCGATTTTAAGATCCGTCTATTTAGACGGATCTTAAAATTTTTAAATTCGACCCTTAAACTGGAAAGAGAAGTGTCTATTGTAAGCGATAAAAAGACACGAAGAAAAAAAAATGGGATTTCATTGCTCTCGAAATCTGGTCCACCGGCATCGGTGAAATCTAAAACCAATTGGGTCACATCCGTTCGACCTGACAAGAAACGACAAGAAATATCTCAAAAATCATTCCACCCGGAGTTTCCTCCTTTGCTCTCACCGAGCGGGCGTCCCACGTCGCCTTTGTTAAAACCTTTTACGGTGACGAGTTCCCGGGAGAGATGCAGCTGCAGGAGAAGCGAACTGAAGCCAGCGACAGTTGAAGCGGAGAAGGAATGAAATCTTCTCTTTCTCCTTTTTTTTCCGTTTTTTTTTTTTCGGCATTCGTTTAACATTCGACCGCATCAGAGAGACAAGTCTGAAGCGACGGACCATCAGCTCAGCTACGGGCTCTTTTTACCGTCACATATAACACCCCTTTGCTCTCGCACCAAAAAAAAAAAACTTCCTCCGGGTTTGAACGCGAAACTCATCAACCGGAAAAACTCTGAAATTTCGGGCGACAGAGCACCATTAAAAATTTAATGAAATCTACACACCTCTAATATGTAACGTTACATGATATATACAACACTGATATGTGAAATTGGAGTCAATATACAGTATTGATTAGTTGCATTATGTTTTTTTTTTTAATAATCATTAGCTTCAAATAAACCGATTATGCACCAAAAAAAAAAGGTGAATTCCAAAAAACGGTGATAACGGTAGTTTTTAATAAAATTGACGTAAGATGCAAAATATTTGTGTTCCGTGAGTCAAGCTGAAAGGGCGAAATTAATAGAAGCTTTGGTTTACGGAGCAAAGTTGCCCGGGAGGTGGAGTTTAAAATATATACAGACGGAAGCGAACCAGAACCGGAACAAATTTCAGGGAGGTCAACATCGGTGAGCTTGCGGTGCATCCGAGCGAGTCTTCGAGTCCACGCTCGTCCCGCACCGTGTGTCATGTACATCCAGTACGTGTACATCCGAAGTATATACCGATGTTACATAAGCGCCCGCGCACGGAGCGAACTCGCCGAGGAGGACGGAAGATTCTCCCGAAGGACGACGAGATTGGATTTCGCGAAAGATTACCCCGACGAATACCGGAGGCTCCCGAGGGTTCGACCGGGAAGGCTGAGACCAGAGTACACAATGTATAGGCAACCGGAAGCGAAAATTCTCGCTGGGTTCCCATCGAGGGGCGAACATAGTAAAACAAAGTCCAGCACTTCTTACCCTCAGTTCGCGTCACGCGACGTCCCACACGGTAAAAAAAAAACGTCTAAAAAAAATACACAAATAAAAGCGAAAAGACGACAAATTTGCAATAAAAGACTTCTGAAGATACGAGGAAAGCCAATCTCGACGAAACTCCAATAACGCAGAGTAAATATCAGGTACCCAAGTGCATTTTTTTTCACATATCGGAAAAATGTTTAGTAAAAAAATTTTGAGTGAGTTCAAAAATCTGATTGAATTCATTAGTATTCAGAGAAATTTTGGAGGATTTTATTTTGCGTCAAATTTTTAATAATATTTTGGAATTTGTGTTACGCAAAATTAGTTCCTTCGCCACCCTCAATACGCGTGATTTTTCCAGACTATCATACACTATCCAGGGGTGTTTACAATTTCCTCTCAATTTTCTGAAAATTGAGCGAAAGTGAACGATAATTCACGACTTCCTTAAGTGTTTTATACCTGAGACCAGAAAGGTGTACTTCCAGTCACGGTAGAAACGTTTCGGGATTTGAGAACCTTGTAAAATAAAAAAGTGTCTCCTTAATTTTTCAATGGCGTTTAAACGCGCGGAACCATTGTTTCGTGTTTGCACGCGAAAAACACACCGTCCTGCTTTTATTCACGGGCTATGGCGAGTCTCACAAAATTTTAAAATATTTCAATACGTTTCCTCAATCTTTCTCGTCTCCGAAGCTTCGAAAATCTGTGCTCGCATTTAGCGGCTGGAACTTTTAGCGTTTCCGATGTGGTGGGAGAACTTTGAAATGTTACGCAGACCGAGGATCGGAGTTTCGTTTACCGAAGCTAGAGCGCCGTGGCAGGGCCGACACACTTTATTAGATGAATTTATATCATGGATTACCTTCGCCTCTACTCTTCCTATAATATTAGCGACTCAACACTCTCGTTTTCCGCGCTCGTTCTTAGTTTCCTTCGTCCCTCATCGACTTTCCTTGCTCCGCCTCAACTTGTATGCGGGTACTTGGCAAAGAACTTATTAACATAATCCATCTATCTCGTCGGCCGAGACTGCAACGCTCGGAACTCGATAGGATGGACTGTGCGCGAAAAACCACTAGTCTCATCTCCCGATTTTTTTTTTTTTTTTTTTTTTTTTTTTTTTTTTTTTTTCATCGCTCTCCACCCTTCCTTCCTGATCACCGCTCGTCCGCGAGTAATAAAGCCCCGGAGCTCGCTCCGAGGGATGTTCGTGCACTTGAATATTCGAATGTGTGCAGTGTCGAAGTTTTGAAATCTCGAGAGCGCCATGAAAGAGTTGCCATGAGCTCGAATTTCCCTCCACCCCCTTCGACCCCAGTCGCACTTTCTTTTAATGCCAGCGAGAGATATCGGAAAGGGAAAACTGACGTGAAACTATTTGGCGAGGGATAACTCACGAACGTTGATGGAAGTTATCAGCGAAGTTGCAACGACCGGCCTCGCTTTTTCGAGAGAACTTTACTATCATTTAAATTTTTCATATATTTTTTCGCCCTCTCCAACCAATTTTATCCCCCTCTTTAAAATCCGTCTCTGACTCGTTTTTTGTTTTTTTTTTTTCTATTTTTTTTCTTTTCGTTCTCGAGGGCCCTCGCGGATTTCTGTTGAAATATAAAATCAAATACTGACGGACTTTTGAGAGAGAAGAAAATCTTGTTGGGCCGCTAAATTGCGCGTTTAAACTTTTAACCTCGAACAGATGAGACGCAAGCCCGTAAATTTTTTATGGGGTAGATACATTTGAGGATTGGGCGGATGCCGATTCAACGGAACGCTTATTATCACACGGCCAAGAAAATTTGTTCTTTTAACAACATTTTTTGTCCACGTATTAGCGAGATCTTTTCTTCGTTAAACAAAAAAATTGTAACATTAGCCACCATTATTTTAACATGCACATTTTTTTGTTGTTGTAATAAACAAATTTATTAAGTAACATGCGTATTTGTTTTAAAAAATGCACCTTTTCGTGTATAGTGACAATTTTTTATGAACTTCAAATTTAATTGTAAAAAAAACGAAAAAATAATTGTCAACGCTTGTGAACATGGAGGCAAATGCGGTAGTCCGTGTATTGTGCACAAAGCGGGTTTGCCGCCGAATAGCGAGATGGGGAACTTCACCAACTGTTTCAGGTTTGATTAATGCTTAATCGGAATAACAATTAACGTCGGGGCAACGCCGGGACGATCGGGGAGAGGAGTTTCCGGTGCAAGAAGTGCAATCACGCCAACGTCGCGGCCCCGGAACTTCGGCTAAGCGGCTTTGTCTTATTTCTATCACTCGTACGGTTGTATATCTGTATATTGTAGATTGTATGTGTATATATAAGTATGTTTACGTATGTACACGGGTGGCGTGGAGGGAACGTAGGTGCGTGTACAAAATACACTACCGCATGGTAGACACTTCGTAACTAAACAGCGGGCACAGAATTGCGAATTTCCTACCGCAAAACACCACCCAACCAAAACTTCGGAGACGCACCGCAGAACACGAGAAGAAAAACGTTAATGCCCCGGGTATTTCATAACGCGAGCGAAGATTTTTGAGCAAAAACATCGCTATCTTCACGAATTTCGAGACAGACAATGATACTACGAAATTCGAGTCTTCGTGGATCAGCGAAGAAAAGTTTGTACGCTGGACAAACATTTCTTGTCCACGAGGAACCACAATTTCCGTTTTTCTTGTTCGAAAATTTGTTTCATTCATTAATTTGTTGACGGTGTGAATTTTGAACTAAGAGTATCGGAAATTAATGGGAATAATATTTTGAGACGCCTTTTGGCGCTAAATTAAATTCGGTAATAACTCTGCCGGAAATTAGAGAAAAATAGCGGTTTGGAGCAACATTGCTTTTAAATGGCCCTTATTTAGAATTACACGATTTTGCCCCGCTAACGAGACACTTTTTATTTTCATAGCCTTTTCCAGTGTCCTAGTTGATTTTTTTTTTCTATTATTTGGTGGTCCATTTCACCTCGTGTCTGCAGTTTCTTCTTCGATGGCGCTCCAGTGGTTTTTGTTGTGGTATTTTGAGTTCGGAAAGCTCTGTGGACCGAAGAACCTTTCCATTGAAGAATAAAACGGAAGTTCTTCATCGGGTGCGATAAAATGCAATTTTTTTAAAACGAGATTCCACAACCGAATCCAGCGGAAATTTTACCGTCGAACCTTCGTCTCGGCACTAATCGTTCGAATAATCTCTCGTCGTTGTCGACGAACAATCCGAGTATTTTTCGATCGAAATTCTCACTCGCATTTTTTTTTTCATTTATCGTATCTGTTTCGCCGCATTTTGCGAGAATTTTCCGCGACACAAAGGCTATCGGACGAATACACACGAAGCCGGTGAAGATGGCACGTCGACGATTTTTTTTTTTTTGTTGAAACAATCCGTCATCTGCGCTTTGTATTCAATCGCTACCGCGCTGCAACGCTCTCGATCCGATATCGTTTTTTATTCCCACTCTCTTTTGTTTTCCAAGCCTCTCCATTCCGCCCACCTATTCGCGTTTCGAATAATCTCCGATGGATAATCGATGCCTCTTTCCGACGATTGTTCCCAAAGCCAGAAACGTTTTGTTTTTTTATTTTTTTTTTCGCCATCGATATGCCGAAAACAATATTTTCCGAACACTCTTCGAGCTCCGTAGTTTTGGTCGGAAAAATGGGAATGAAATCGGTTGGTCGGGATTTTTCTGTTGTGGGAACGGGGAAATACTGAAAACGAGGAACCGCTCGCGGGTTCCGTTCGGAGTCCGATTTTCGGATACCAAGTTACAATCGTGTACAGAGAATGTAGATAGCAGAGATACACCCGGGATATTCCGGAAGCTCTATGTTCGCCGTCGTATTAAATCGTATTAACGTTCCCCGAAGCGTGAGGACGGTCGACCGGACGGTGGAAACTTGCACGGAGAACATTCGTCGCTTCGCCGGTTTGACGCGATACACAAGTTTGACCGGACGAAAGCCGGACGTAACTCCGACCGGTCGGATTATTATTTCGGTTCGTCGAAATGTGAAATCCTTAACTGATTTTTATTAGTTTCGAATAAAATCTATTTGTCTGAAACAATGTAGAATTTATCAGCTTCGAACAACATTTTTTTCAATAACATTTATTTATTTATTTCAAGCAAGACTGGCTCTGCGAGAACTGCGGGGATAAAGCGGAGAAAAATGAACCATTTTACACAATTTTTTTTTTTTTTTTTCGTTGCACGGCAAAAAGGAAAGTTTTCGGTTTTCTCAAGCGGAAAACCGTGATTCCCCTGATTTTCGCTAAATCATCTTTCTATAATTTTCTCGGTGGCGTATATTTAAAAATCGTTCGATAGACTATTCTAGGTTCGAGAGTAGTTACGGACAAGAGGCGACAGCTGGTCCAAGAAGTGATATTATTATTCACTCCCCGATCGAACTGCGCCGCTGCTGGTCTCCATCGACAAAAGTCGCGTTCCCGATTCCTTTCCTCTCTCTTCCGAATGTACATATAAATTTGCCTATGTTTGTGCATTCAATGCTGGTGTAGAACCGGTATCCGTGTAAAACTAGCTTCGATAAATCCGGTGAGTCGGGGCGTTCGTTCTCCGCCCCTTCGCGCCATGCCTCTGTGCCGAAGTTACGAATTGATTTCATACCTGTCTGTGTGCCTCAAAGTCCATTGAAATCACTCGATTTCATATGTAATGGATTTTAAAAAATATTACTCGCTTCTTTACAGGGCTTTGTTTTTATTAAATATTGCACATGAATTTTATGAAAAGGTGATTATCCGAAATATTGGAAAAATCATATTTCGAGAAAATATGATTTACTCATATAATGATGTATAATTTAAATATAATAGTATTATATAAACTACTGAAATACGTGAAATTCAGCAAAAGGCTTTCAGCCACAGAAATATAAGGCGATATTGGACTTTGCTGAAAAAAAAATCTATGCGCACGCGACCTTTAATTTTTGGTCTATCGAAAAAAAAAAAAAATGTTCCCAAGTAATTTCACGTACCGTTTAAATTTCCCAAGATCGTGAACTTTTGAATTCGACGAAAGAGTAGTATTTTTTTCCTTTCCTCACCCGCCTGTCGATTTTTTGTTTTTTTTTTTTTTAATACTCGACGAATGATACGGAGCACTCATAATCAAACTTCTCGGTCGGATTTTTGACTAATTGGATTGCTTGAGAAACACGCAACGTTTCTCGCGCTTGCGAAGGAAAGACCTTGGTGTTGACACCGGAGGTCGAAATTTATGTGGGAAACTTTTGACGAGAACACGTCCGAAGAAACCTTCGTGGATGGATGCAAATGTACGTGCGAGTTGGAAACAGTCTGAATTCGTTCAGGTAAGCGTGCGATATGAGCACTCGTTCTCGGGGTTTGTTGGAACTCTCGTCAACCGTTTTGTCCCAGCGATTTTGTCTCGACGTTCTCTCAGCCGAGCAACTCCCAAACAGCCTCGGAGCATGAACGCCGCGTTCTTTCGCATCCCATAGCCTCCGGGTTGTGCGACACACGTTCCAGCGAATTCTAACAAACTTGCTAATTGCATTCAAGAACGACGCTAAAATTGAGCGAAGCCCGGAGTGTTGGATCCGACGCTTACCGAGAAAGAGACAACAGGGTGAGCCCAATTGAATTCACCCTGGGTGCAATTAAAAAATCCTTTATTATCTTCTTTCGTTCAAGAGGAAATTTCACATGAGACTGTGAAAATTAGAAAAGCGTATTTTGATGTATAAACAATCATCGACCTGTCGACAGAGCAATCTTACTACATAATTAGATGAGAACATAATTATGTAGGGTAAAGGTGGTGAATATGACCTAGATCATGTATCATTGATTATTCATATTCATCCCTTTTATCTTAACATTTCTCCTATTAAAATCACACTGTTAACTGTTGTTATCACTAATATTGTTAACATCGTATCAATAGTATTATTATTAATATTGTCTCTTGAAATGACATTAAACTGCGTATGAAAAAATGACGAAACATCGGTTGTGAAAGTGGTATGATTAATCGCCGAGCTTACGAATCTTTGATTCGACGGTAGATTACGGCCCGAAATGTGAAGCGGCGTACGGAATATTACGTCGTTCAGACGATTCAGGGGGTTCGAATCGCTGCTAAATCGGCCAATAACGCGTCCGACCTTAACGGACTGGTTTATTGATCTCTATCCAATGCGGAACTCTCGAGAATCCTCTCATCTCTGCTTCCGTATACGTGCGTCTAGGTAAACCCTGTTGAAGTTTCCCTCGAATATCCCCGCTTATTCCCAATCTACCCACGATGGGCAACGACAAATCTATTGGCGAGAAACGCGCCCTCTCAGTCTCTGTGTGTCCTCGGGACACGGAAGCCGAAACACGCGTGACCCGATAAGACGGCCGCGATAAGGAAGGGACGGACCATTCGACGAGATTAGGTACTTTGGAGGTTGGCGCACGATTTCTCGATACACGGCTACCAGACGAATTGAAAACACGACGTTTGTCCCGAGAAAGCAAGAGCCTCGAGAAGCGACAGTGCGTGCAGAGATTATTTCTATCGAAACTCGACGATTTGAACGATTCGGAGCAACTCAATTTTCCTTTTTCATGTGAAATTATGCTTCACGATTATGTCGGAATTTTCGCGAGTCTTTCGGTATTTTCTACGAAAAAAAAATTGCGTAGTCCGCGAGTATGAAAATTTATGTATGGAGAACGGTTTTCGTTGACGTAATGTGCAATATTTTTGCGTCTTTCCGAGCCGCGGTTGCTCGGTAACAAATCGTTCTCTCTGTTTCCTCCCAGGCTCTGAATATTTCTGAGAAAATCGGGAAGGCGATTTATTACCAACCGCGGAAATTCCACGCGCCCTTCAATGCCTCCTTTCGCTCAGAGTAGATACAGGAAAGTCTGCACCGACGGAGCATTCGATGCAAAACGTATTTCCCGAACGATCAAAAATCTGGCACGGATGGGATTTGCCTGTCGTCGGACGATCGAGCATCGAAAAATGGACGTCGATTCATGGTCGACGTAGCGATATCGAGATACACGTGGGAAGGCTCAACATCGGAGCAGCGGATGTGCATCAAGGGGATCATGAGAAACGTTGGCACGAGACTGGCGGATCTGGACGAGCGGTCGACCATATCGTCGCTGTGGAAACAAAAAAAAATCTGCCCGGCACGTATTCGACTCTCGATATTTCGATTATGAAAAATCAAGAACGACGCACTTCCATCGTATCCAGTGAGCGACTCGTCGGGAGGTCCCGAAATGAGGCCACAAGCTGGAATGAGGTTCTGAAAATATTTCGACCGAAAAATGCCAGATCTTCAAAACTTCGCTCGATATCGTGTAGCGCGATTTATCTGTTTTTTTTTTTTTTTTTTTTTTTTTTCACTTTCTTTTTCATTTGCCATAAAATGTCCAACGGCTCTTCGTGTAACTATTCGAAATGAGGTGTCGAATAAAGCCAAAGGTTATCTGAGACGAGGCTCGATTTTCAAAAAAAATGTTTCTGAAACTTCCCTTCATACCGTAGAATTCTATTTTATATCAATTTTTGTTACCTCTTTCCCATTGCCATAAAATTTCCAACAGCTGCCCTCGTAGTTTGGCGGAAGCTCGGGAGGTCACGTACCAGCGATAAACAAATTCGTGATACATTGTTTCTGGGATCCGAGAAAACAGCGTGACGCCGCAGCTAGCAGGGTATAAACGATGAGAGACGCATGCATTTATGCATGCAATATTCGCCGGTGGGGAGTTTGCTTCTAGGGAGACGTCCGAGACGTTGGCGGGTACGAAAACGGCGGAGAGCGTAAACCTACGTCGTTGATAACCACGAGCAGGAAGGCCACTCTAATTCCTTCAAGTAATAATTCATAACCCTTCCTACGGAGCTTACCTATTCCCTCCTTCCTGCGCCTTGCGCTGAGACTTTCTGAAAACATCCTCTCGAGCATTACCGCGACACAAGGAGAATGGTTAATACGCCGATTCAATTTCGAGACACGACGGGAATTAAGAATTACCGTATACCTGCCTCAGAGGGAATCGGGCTCATGCCAGCCAAAGGAAAGTCTTAATGTATTTTTGCTAAGGCTCAAAAAAAATTTTTAATAATGAAATTTTAAGGAAACAAATAAATGATGTCGATAAGAAAATAATATCGGTTTGTGCTTTAAAATTATTAGCCGCGCATTTTTACTATATTATATTCCATTGCTACTGTATCATATTCTATTATACTTGCAACACGGCATTGCTGTCTTACTGACGCAGATGAAAGTGGACCATTCGAAGGAAGCTTCAATCTCCTTTTTTTTACATTTTGATAATTAAAAAAGAAATTCAATTTCCAACAACAAAAAATCGTCGATTTGTACAAACTTTGGGATGCCGACTAGCACACTCTCCAATCTTATTCTATAAAATTAGGAGAGCATTAGTCTTATTTTATAAAATGGGGAAACCTTTATGACACATTGTCTCGAAATTTACCAGGAAATTTATTTTATTAAGACTTGCCGAGAGGAACGAAGACAAAGTGGTTGCCAGCGAGGGTGGAACGTCCGGCCCTACATTCTGAATTAATTAATGTCTATCGAGGGAAGCGTTATGTCAGCGTTGATCTTCAACAGCCACTGGAACACGCCTGCTACCGGTGATACACCGAGAAGGCCAGTCGTTTCAGCCCGATGGATTTCGAAGGCTGGCTGACGTAGATGCGCCGGGGGTTCCCGGGCTGGTACATGTCCCGGGGATTCCCAACTCAGGCCCGGCGATGCGACGATTAGTCACCGGTCGCCTCCAACATCAGCTCCAGATTTCTATCGCGAAAAGAGAGGTGTCCCTCTTGGTCCTTTAATCGATTTTCATGTCAGAAGCACGCGACCAAGGTGGAGCAACCCTTCGCCGTGGCCCTTCGAGGGCGACGAAACAAACGCGATTATCGAAGAAACAATTTCCGCTCATTTTTTGAGACACTGAAGAGGACCGATCGGAACGAGCGACGCCAGAGATTCGCCCACTTTTTTTCTCGCTCGCCTGTTTCGTACCTTGTAAAAAATTCCCCCTCGAGAGAACAAAAATTACTGAATGAAGCATGTGGAAAATCGTGCACGGAATCTCCATTTTGCCTCGACCCTCCCCGGTGCCTCATTGGATCGCACGGACATTTTTTAGGTGCACCATTTCGCCACGGATCTGCAGTTCACATCGTAGCAATCTCCCCCAGACCGTCCGATGTGGCGGAGCGAGTGAGACGAAAAAGTTTCATCACCGGCTTCCCGAAGAGAAATTCCGCGGACGATACACAATGAGAGTTAGCTGAACGAATGAACGGAAAAAAAAAAATCATTCGTCACTGTCAGCCGCGCCGTTCAGGCAGAACGATAAATAAAAAAATAATAATAAATTAAAAAGAACGAATTGTAATTAAGGATGATTCACGAGCTTTTCTTTTAGCCGTTTCACGTCAAAACCTCGGAGAATTTTGGTCACGACGGCGTGTCACCGGCAGTGGAAGCACTAACGACGAGAGTGGTACGAGGTTGGCGAAGGAGACCCGGAAAGCGGTAATTCACCGGTGTCCTACAGCGTTCGATACAGGAGGATAACGCTCGATATGGTCGTTAACGACGTTTGGCGTTGCCGACGTACGCCACAGCGGAGACCTGGGTCAGCCTGTCTTGCATCCTGTGCACGATACTGTGTACACGTGTGTGTGTGTGTGTGTGTGTGTGTATGTGTATGTGTGAGTACATGGGCGAAAATCGTGTACACAACCGCAGGATATTTTATGGTACACTGATTTATCGGCCCGAGAGCGGCGAAAGGTGGTTCGACCAAGTGGAAGTATTAGAGGTATAAATTTGTAGAACAGTCGACTGGCTGATCAAGAACGTCGGGCACGGGAGGATTCGACGTTCCAAGGCAGGTCGCTCGACCAACCCAGCTTCCGGTAAATAGAACGGTCACACATACATTGCACCTTGTGTGGCAATCGTGCGGCAATTCCTCGTGTCTTAAATTCCCTTCCGCCAGTTTCTGGGTCGTTATACGGAAATTTCTGACTTCAGGGCGACTCTCGACTCGCATCTTCGACCCTCGCTGTACGTCGAGTTCATAGTTCAAGCGTCAACGGATATAAGCACTGCGAAAACAATTCGTATTAATTTTGATGTACTCGAAATTTTATGGATTAACTGGTGTGTCAAACTTCGTGTGCAATTTGGGATGGAAAATTAGCGCAGGGAAAATAAAAAATGTTTGGTGATTAACGTTTATTTTACTATAAGAGGACTTTAAATTCACGAATTCGACTTAATTTCACTGTCAAAGTTCATTGATTTTTCATGGCGATTGAAAATTAGATTAAGAAATAAATTGAATGGGATGAGAATTATTTCAGGTACAAATAATATTAAATAAAAATGACAGTGGCGTAGAACCATCGATCAACGTCGTTGGGGCCGAACGCGTTTCGTTCAGTTCGTTTGTTTACTTTATTTTCCTACCTTGCACATCGATAATGTAGATTTATCACACAGTTCGGATCGAACAACAAAAAGTTAATGACGATTGAACGAACGAAAATAAATATAAAAATAAAAGAAATCGCACGAGGAAAGGGAAAACATTTTAACGTAAAAATTTTAAAAATAAAAAGACGGTTGTGAATAAATCCATCGGTCAATGTCGTCGAGCCGAACGCGCTTTACTCATATTGTTTATTTACTTTATCGTTCTCCCTTCGACATCGTTGCCGCAGATTTATTGCGAAGCACGAACCAGCCATCGAAAAGTGAATGCCGATTGAGCAAACAAGAATAAATATAAAGATAAAAACAAAAATTGCACCGGGAAAAATAATCGACGGTGACAATTTACACGATTCCGATAGATCAATCGTGGGTTGGGTTTCGCCCTACCGATGTATCGCTGTAGTCGTGTTTATCGGGAAAACCGACGATCCACACGGATCGTGACTATTGTTTAGGTAACCGTAGACCATTTTTCGGTACAGTTATCACCGTGAAAATTTATGACACTGATTTTTACCGACGAATCCTACAAAATAGGATGAACGGTGAAGGGGGGGGGGGGGGGGGGGAGAGCAAAAATAAATATTTAATTAACACAAATCCGTAAGTGTTCGCGTAAACGCTCGATGGCCGAAAATCGCAATTTTTATTGCGAAACAAAAATGAATATTCCTCGAATTGCAATAATTTTTTTCCTCACGTCTCGATTTATATGTCGATCGTCGATATACACATTATCGCAACAAATATTTTTTTACATTAATTTTTCTCCAACAAGAATTCTTTTTTTTCCGTCTACCAAAAAGACTGACGTTTAAGTTTCGTCTCTAATATTTTAGAAATTTTTTTTTCCACCACAAATCCGCAAGTATTTTAAATATTAGGAGTCGACCATCCGGCACGCGGTACCGTCCTCGATCTTTATTCCGATAAGCCGTCCGTGTTATATTTGGATGGATACGGATATCGGATTCGTGGGAGTATTCTATTTTTCGGCTCGGCGCTGCCGACTTTGATAGTGGAATATGGGCGAGAAAAAGCCATATTCTTCGGGGCTATTCGGGATTGCCGTTGCGGTGGAGGATACGGGCTTTTGTGGATCTGAGGAGAATGAATGGAGAGCGAACGGCGGACACGCGTGGGCGAAGCGAGAGACTTTCGTTTCTGCTTTTTGGTGCTTTTGTTGCCGCTGGATACAGAGCAATATCCCGACCGCATGGTAATATTGGCTCTCGGTATCTCGTCGCGGCTAACTTTCCTGCTCTTGGAATCAGCCACTGTCGCGCGTTACCGCTTTAGCGAGCTTTCACATTGCTTCGCTGGCCGGAGTATCGTCCGTTATATGCGTGACTGTGTGTTGTGTTCCAAATCGGCGAAATTGCGGGAAAACTGTCATGACCGGTCGGACCTCTCAGCGGCCATTCCCGCAGACCTCGGAATCCGACATAGCCACGACTTCCAAAACTCGGTTTAGCTGTTGGATTAACTTTAAGCTGTTGGATCTCGTCACTGTGCACCGTACAATGAATTCGTGTTTTCAGTAAAGCATTTTTCCAGGCGATTTTTACAAAAATTGCTATTGCCGGTATTATCATGAACAATTTTTATTAGGAATTTTCAATGGTGCAGGGCACTGTGAGTGCACCCGGAAGAATTATCAGGCGACCACTTTTTTATTTTATTTCATCGAAACATTTATTGGATTTGAATATTCGTTTCGATCGAATCAACATTTTCCTTCGATCGAATAAACGGTAGTCGACAATTTTTTTTTCCCATGCGCCCAGACTGCATTTGACAACAAACCGTCAGTCAACAGGCAAAATATGTCGGCTACCGTTTTCCAACATTGTTTACCAATTTTAACATTGAATGAATGCAAAAAAAAAAAACGTTTGTAAATTCGAACGCACGTGCCGCAATTTTGTGCTGATTTTCCTACTCGCTGGCTTGTTGGCAAAATTCTATCCGGGTGTTTGAGGGTCCAAGGACCCAAATCGTACTCTATGGTATCAAGGATGCGGATATTCCGGTTCTCTACGGCGTTACTCAGTTAAAAAGGGATTTAACGAGTTGGCCAAGATCTCGGCGCAGCGTAATTCGTTTCTAAGCTTTTCGGTACAGTTAGTCGTATAACAATCGCGGACTAGTATACATATCTGTGGCCCGGTCTCTCTCTCCGGCTCTCTGGAATACACCATCGCCAGCAGGGATGAGATAAGCGGCTAAGCATCCTCGGGGAGTACAGTAACGCGGTCAATTACCGGCTTAACTTTCATCCGAAGGGGCTTCGGTGGTTCTTGCGCAAACCTCGAGCCGATGCGCCAGAACGTGGGCGGATGGGATAAGGCGGGCGCACACAAACGGCTTTCAGCGCGATATGAAGAGAATTAAAAAAAAAAAAAAACAAAAAAAGATTCAGACTTGCGGGTGAAAAAGTTAGCATGAAAAAACATCTAAGGAACAACGATAGGGTATGATGTAAAGATGTGTGGATTATCCGGTAATACCGTCGAAACTCTCAACGTAAAACACCACGAGGGATCGATCCTTCACGATAAAACTTCCGCTCTTGCAGCGAATATCGTCCGATTTTTTTTATAAAAAATAAAAAAAAGTAATAAAAAAAATGAAAAAAAAAAAAAAAAAAAAAATTACAAAGACAATGGCCTTTGCCATATCGTTTTTTTTTCCCCCCTTCGTAATCGGCAGGTCGCATCATGTTGCCCGCGATATTTGTTTCAAAATCGTTTCCGCACAATTTCGTCACCAAACCACCGGTCCGAACTTCGCCGAATGACGTGCAGACTCATGGGACGAAAATCCACGGCAACGATACAAAATTCCCAACTCATTAAAATTGCCGTCCCGGTTGGACTCCCGCATCAGTTAGCGCGGAACGTGTGGTATTCGCGGGGGAGGGGGGGGGGGGGGGGCACCCAGTCAGATTGTTTAGAACAGAGTTACGCTGACTCGCTAAAGCTAAAATTATAATTATACGAGCAGTGTGTGTGTGTGTGTGTGTGTGCGTGTGTGTGTGTGTGTGTGTATGTGAGTGTTGTGTGTAGATCACGAGAGGAAGCGAAAGAGGACTCGAATCCAGGGGACTTCCGGTTGTTACGGCTCGCCGACAGGCTCTCGAGAGTCGCGTAAACAGGAAGTTGTCCGTGTCCCTTCGAGTCCCCGACCAACGTTTCAGCCCTCCTCGCCACTCCACACCGGACAGAACGAATGCGGCGCCGGAGTTTGGCAATACGTTTCGCCCAGGTACGCTCGGTCGCCTCGGGGGCTGCAGGTAGTGTGCACACGGGCACAAATAAGGTGGGGTTGAGTTGGGCACGCGCAAACAGAGAACGTATCGACGACTCACCGCACCGGTGGGTCGGCTCGTTATCGCGCCCCGATAAATATTTAACGAGGTACGGAGAAAGAGATCCGGGTATGGGGTGAACGGTGTTGGGGGTGGGATGGGGGTGGAAGGGGGTGCAATAGAAGCGAGATATAATCGCGAGAGTCACACACGGCACTGTTGAGTTAATTACAGCGCGAACCTGTGCACGCTCAATGAGCAAGTTATTTATTCCGGCTGTTATCCAATTACACACATATCTCAGCGTGTACGAAGTCGATTTCGTTGGGCTTTTTCATTCGATCCCATTATGCGCTTCGTCTATCGCTAAATTTGCCGGTTCGATTTTCCTCACCGATCTCGACTACCGATTTTCATTTATCGACTGAGCTTTCGTTCCGCGGCTATTCCGGCATGATTTACCCTCGCGAAGGCTGCCGCGCCGATAACGATTATTGTTTTTTACGGGGAGGGGCGAATGGGATGAGAGAAACAATGTGCGTACTTACCGATCGTCGAACGAGCCTGCGGCTGCACGATGGGATTGTTGTTCGTCTCTCCCGTCGTTGGTTGCGGCCTCTCCGTTACCGGATTAGTCGTCGCGGCGACCGGATTTCCCGTTCCCGTTGTCGACGACGTCGTGCTCGAGGTGTTCGAAGCCTTTTTCGCTGTCGACCACGAACTACAGGTGTCGCAACCCTCCGCAGATCTCGTCGAGAGACGACAGCAGGACCAACGCTTGCCGCTCCAAAGACCAGCGTGGTAGCGACCGCTGAGACCGGGATTCTCGCTGCAGACTGAAACAAATTTTTTTATGGTCTTAGAATGATCGTTTCAGAAAAACGAGCGATTGTGCGATGAGATTCGGTTTCTGTTTGATTTACCGGGACGACTGCAAAGTAGTTCGAGACTTGTCGAATATTTTCGAGTAAAGAAGCTTTCACAATACCGTAGAAAGAACAAAGTGGGCAATTTTTCAACTGTACCGGTGCTGCGACCGGAAACAAGAAAAATCGACGGTGATTTTGTTGCAAATTAAGCGCGGAAGAACATTCCCAGCATATTTATATTCACCCGTGATCAGTGGAAAAAATGTTTAAAAAAAAAAACCTAGCTTTAAGGGTCGTTAAGAAAATAAGCGAAACGTATGTTTGTTTTCGCTCAGGAAAAAGTCACCGATATATCGCACTTCGGACTCCTCTCATCAAATCCGTACCTAAATGTTCGTCAAATAAAAAATTGTCGAAAATTCAGACGTATCGCGCATCACAAAACAATATTTCAATGAAAGAGCGTGCTCGGCTAGTTTCGCTTCTTCCTGCGTCCAAGCTGTATTCGTACAAGCTGCTGCGGTTCTACACACGGTAAATATACGTTCGACACCGTGCCCGTACAATTGTGAACTGCAAGTTGCCGAAGCGAGAGAGAAATGGGAATGCAGACACCCGGCGCGTTGCCGGTTGAATAGTCGTCGAGTCGCAGGAAGGGAACATCCCGTGTGTCCCCGAGGGACGAAACGTCGTTCCGGTATGAGTCAGAGAGGGAGAACTTTACTCCATATTTCATACGCTCGAAACGCGATGCCAAGTGCATTCTCAAAAAAAAAAAAAAAAAAAAAAAAAAAAAAAAAAAATTGTCTCCTCGCTCTGGGAGTTTGCAGCCTCGATCTACACTGACTTTAACTCTCGTGGCACTTTACCGCAATTTTAGTTTTTTGTTCATTTTGTTTCCTCCGCCACCCGCTCCAGGAAATTCTCATCCGGAACGAAAGAGTCGAGAGGCTTCTCGATCCATTATTTATAAAAACAAAAACAAAAAAAAGGTGTCGCGATTTGTAAAGCGGCGCAGCGAAGTCCCGGAGTCGGAAACTACTGAGAAGCATCCGGGGAGAAGAATAGGGACAAATTTGAGGGATGACGAGGATGCGACGGTTTAACGTTAGGTCGGCTTTAAAGCTTCGACAACCCGAGTCTGGTCGGAGGGCGCGCGGGAGGAGGAAGTTCGACGCCGAGAATGGACGGGAAGTATGAGAAGAAAATCTTGATGTGGGTCGACCCCGTTCGATCTCTGTCGCCGGACTCGATTACTCCGATATCGAGAGGCTACGACAGAGCGGCAGCTTCGCTCTCGGTCGATCGAGGCTGGATCTCCGGAAACAGCCCAATCTCTTACCGCATCCATCCAGAACCACACCGACCGATACTCCATCGGACTATAAACATCGATACAAGGATGACTCGGAGAGGAAAAAAAGGAGAACTTACTTTCCGTCCATGGACGGTTGCGAAATGTCCGAGACGATGTAACTCGATGAGTTCGATGAATTCAAGTGGATAGACAGGCGGTGATAACAGCCAGCTCAGAGTTTAAAGAGTCGTCAGCGAGTGTTCAACCGCCCTGTGAATTATGGTGTACGTCCGAGGAAACGAAACGATTGAACTCAATTTCTGAGTTCAAACAGATCCAGAGTAATTTTAAATTAATTCTTAATCTCTAATAATTTTTCGATGAAAATCGGCACCTCAGTTTTTTAGTCGCGACTGCTCGCCAGGGTAAAGAGACGGAAATTATCGTGCATAAATCAGAACAAAAAAGTACACCCAGCCCAGTGAGAGAAGGACGCAAATCGAGAAAGAAACAGTGTAAATAGGTAGAACAAGTAAGACGTCACGTGATTAAAACACAGGTACTCTGGGTCTAAAAAAAATGGCGAAATATATGAATTTCTCTGGAGTCATTTCGGAGTGAGAGGGCGAAAAGTGGCGATGGTACGGGGCATTCGAACCGGGCCTCGAGCGCGTATTGTACTCAGCCCGTCGTCTTCGTCGTCGTGCTGTTTGAGGAAGCCCATCAGTGGCATCGGGCAAGCAGTTTCCGGCTCTAAGGACGCTTCGCTGTAACGAAGAGGAGAATTTTTAAATGTGCACGACGAAACGGGAAGGAGAACGAGGCCTCTTAGGACTTCGTGAAAGACCATTCAACGTCGCTGTGGAAGCTCGCTCGATTCTCCGGGTTGACTCGGATGGAGATAGAAGAAGAGTTTTCCACCTGTCACCCCCGCCCTCCTCGGCCAACCTCAACACACTAACCGAGAGAAGTGGAATGGAGCGATTTAGTCTTCAAAAAAGGGAAGTGTTGCTGCGACTATAGCGAGCCGAATCTCCGAGGTTTCGCCCTTGTACGCGAAAGCTCGCTACGTCCAAGTTTCCTTGCTGTGCTTCCTTCACGGCCACTCGATTACGCACCGTCCCTTGGGACACCGATATGCAGCCGCTGCCGCCAGTGCAGTTCACCCCGAAACGAAGAATCCGAGAGCTTCTCTACCTCCAATTAACATCATCGTCTCACCGAGAGGCTCTCGCGAAACTGCTGACGAGACACGCGGACGACAAGTGTCCGGGACACGAAACTCACGTCGATAACGCTCGAGGACGCGGGGAACGGCCGGAACGGAAAACTTTTTTCGCGCAACCGAAACTTTCGCCCCCGGCAAATAAAAGTCCGTGGACATTTTTTTGTTTTTTTTTGTTTTACTTCAGGTTCGTACAATTTGCGTACCGTTGACTCATTGGAGATTTGCTTTTTTTTTTTTCACTGTTTGAGTTCATGTCGCAGAGTGTAATGGAAGCTTTTTCAGGGAGGCAACTTTGCGGAGCGGGTGAAACTTTGAAATCGGCGAAATGAGAGGGTACGGAAAACAGCTTTTCGTTGTTGTGAAACTGCTTTTTTGTTCTTTCTTTCTTTCTTTTTTTTTTTTTTTTTTTTTTTTTTTATTTTTTTACTATCAGTCGCAGTCGTAGATAATCGTTGGGAATATAAATTAGCGTTCGAGAACAACTATGGTGAATAATGAATTATCGAATTCCAATAGCGTTTCCAATAAAGCGTTAGAAACATTTTCGTAACTCTCGAACGCAGATTTGCTAGTTGCAGGCTGAAGCATTTTTTAAAATGTATATAATTCTCGAACTTAATTTTCTAGTGTCAAGGATCGCGCTTCCGTTTTCTTATTGTTTCCCGAGCGTCGTCCTCCCCGTCGAGTTCAGTTACTTGAACGTTTAAGCACTCGGACTGCAGTTGTAGGTGAGAAGACTGCGCCGGAATCTACCGGAGGAGCTCCTAATTATTCCCGTAATTTTTAGCGAGCATGGCGGACGCCGCCGTTCGCCTCGGCGGCGAAACTTCTCCCTGCAGTTGTAATGTTTTCAACCTAATCCGGCGGTCTAATTAACTTTATAATTACTTTCCGTAATTCCGGGATCGCCGGAGGAGCAGACGGGGAGGCAAAAAAAAAGCGATACCGGAGAGCTTCTGCCGTCCGGAATCGCCGTCGAGAAACCGGAACGGAAGATTTTTTTTATTTTTTTCCTTCTCATTCCTCTCTTTCTCACCACCGCAAATGGCTCTGAGGCCCGTATTGTTTCGTGTCTCCGACTGTTTCTATATTTTTTCTTTCTTTCTGCAGTATATACTTAAAAAACAGCAGTTCCGTTAGCCAGGAATATAGCGAACGAACTCGCACCACGGCATTCTCCACCTTACTTCCCTCAGCCGTTCGCTCTTTACTTTTGGTCCTTTCCTCCCCGTTCTCTAGATTTGAGATTTTTTTTATTTTTTTTTATAGCGTTTCGTTTTTATGTCCTAAAAGAGTCCACGACGAGAAGAATTCGGTGTAACGCAGCCTCCGAATTTTTCTTCCGGAATTCTTCCAGCTGTACTCACTGAACACCCGTCGCTCGACGGATTTTTAAAAATCGAATTTGAGGCACGGATGGTGTCGATAAAGGATTATAAAAATTGAAAATCGAAACGTCCACATCGCTTTCTCCTGAATATTAAAAATGTTCGCATTATCGTGATTTTTCAATGTTTTGAAACATTCGGAATATTTCCATTGCAATTTCGAAAAATTAATTTTCACAAAAAAAAAAAACCTCCGCGAGAATGCAAAATACATTAACTTGCCAAAGCGAGTCTGACGAGCAGTAGCAACGAAAAGAAATATAAAATAAAAAATGTTCCATGAAAAAAAAAAAAAAAAAATGCCGAACTGCTCTCTCTATCTCACGACGCGAGATGATTGAATAACCCAGGATAGTTTATTACGTTCCGCGTTCGACCGTTCACCGCGCCGTCTCCATCGAATAACTCGCAGTTCGCCGAGTTAAACCGGAACGTATACCGACGAGTTTCGAACCCAAGGAATTTCGGTCGATGGAGAAATGCCCGTTGATTAGAAACCGGACGGGGATCGAAAAGAAAATCGCGTGTTCAATTGTGTGAGCTGAAACGGGTGGAACTTCATTGTTCAACAAAAGTAAGTGCTCGATATAATGGAAGCTGTGAGGAAGAGAAGATATATATTTATATATATATATATATATATATAATATATATATATAGTAACGTTTGAATGAAAGAGAGTGGAACGGGGCAATCGTCTTGTCAGTGGTAAACTTACTTGTGCTGTTCGCCCACGGCAAACTTTCCACCCTTAATGGGCACATCAAGACCTTAATGTACAACTTACGAGCTGAGAAATACGGGCGGAACTCGGTTGTGCAGCCTCCGCATCCTCGAAACACGAAGGGTAACTTTGGACTCGACAATAATTATCATAATTGCACCAGCGAGGAAGGGTAGTCGAGACGATGAGATAGAATACAAGTCGTCTCGTGGGGGGAACGATGCGCAATTTTCACGAAGGCCCAATTGAAGAATCGTAAACCCTTCCAAAGTGGTTCCGGACCTGGGGAGTGTTTTGTAACTTGATGGCAATTTGGAGCCGATGAAATTTCAGTGATTGCACAACGGTGAGTTAAACTCATGAATGAGGGGAAAAGGGGAGAGGGGAGGTGGAAGTGGGTACATTTCTCATCGAATACGAGTTGTCCGTACAGTGGAATTAATCCAAAGGACAAATAAATATAAATGCAACTGAAACGATAAGATCGTTGGATTGTCAATTAATTAATTGGTGTTATAATTTAATTATTGGAGCGAGTGTGTGTTTTCAATGGATTTCTTCAAATTTTTCACGATTTTCCAAGACCCAATTTTTTATTGTAGGTGAATATTTATAACGATGTAGCTGTTGTGGACTATCTCGTTGTACAGTTTTGGGCGATGAATTTATCTTCCTTCGACCCTTGAAGGGTTACACTGTCTTCACTCACTCGTGATTTCACGCTGTCAGTAGGGAAAAAATATATATTTTCAGGACTTCTTTTTCGTTCCCGTCCGCTTTGAAATTTCCCCTGAAGCGACGTGTAAGCGGAAGTCAAGAGACAATGGAATGATACGGCGCGCGCAACGCCCGTAAAGATTTATTCGTCTGCATTTTTTTTTCTGCGACAAAAACGATAAAAAAAAAAAAAAAAATGAAGATAAAAGAGTCGGTTCCACGGAGTGTTAGAAAAAAAATTCTCGGCAGCGGTTGCGGCTTCTCCGCGTCACGTTCTTTCCGAAGCGTAGTCGAGAAAGAGCGAAATAAAAGTAACAAACTTATAAAAAAATTGAAAAATAAAATAAATTTGCGAAAAAAAAAAAAAAAAAACGTCCAGGGAGAAGCACGGTGGAAACGGTAACCCTGTTTCCCGTCGAGTTCATTTTATTAGCGGAGAAAGGGCGTGTCGAGTGTCTGGTCTCGACACGGCTATCCAGCCCGGGTTCACTTTTCCACGACGCACAAAGAAAAAACACGCTTTCTCCCTTTCTCCGAGCGACCGGGAGCTTTACGCTTCAACTTCGGACATTCATATCGCGCTGTTCCATATATTCCCGCGGGAGATCGCCCCGTTCTCCCTCGTACAAAAATATACGAGCGTAAATCGCAAATTCCGGCGAAGAGGCGGGCGAAGCGCGCGTATAGAAGGAGCGTAGAGTGAAGAAAAAAAAAAAAGAAGAGCCACGATATAGAAGTTAAGGAGGCCGGAAACGGGCGAGGTTGAGAGTGTGCTGCGAGATAGGGGGAAAGAAAAAAAAAAATGCAGCGCCCTACGACGGACGGTGGCGTGCTTCAACTTCAGAATTTAATGAGCATCGTGTTATAAGCCGGGCCGATGTAGCCGAGCTGCGAGAGGGGAGTGAGGAGAGCTTTGAGAAAGTTCGCCAGTTAAAAAAAAAAAATTTAGCTCCAGCAAGCTGTGTAGTCGTATAGCTGTTATCCCGGTTGCACAAAAGGTTCATAAAAATGAGGGAACCAAGAAAAAGCGGCACGGGATAAAAGTGAAGAGTATCGAAGGGAGCGATAAAAGTCCGCTCGAGTGTCCCGGAAAATTATGGCACTGTCCGCCCCGTCAATTTTGTCGGGATTCGAAAATAAATGAACCAGACGTTGATGTTCTAACGATGGTAGTTTGCGTCGGCAATTTTTACTCGCGATTCTATCGAGATGGTTTCCTGGTGTGGAGACTAAGGGGCATCAAACTTCACATGTCGGTGAAAAAGCGCACTTTTCTCCCTCGTGGCATAATATGCTATATTATTTAATTTTGTACACTTGAATTTTTATAATTATCCGAGCCTCCGCGTTGTCCGAAAAATCCAATCTACCTGAGCCGTATGCGTTAACAAATCCAGTACGAGTTTGATCTATTTTATCCGTGTCATCCGAATTTTCACCTATGCGACGTGCGCTCTCCCCACATTATCTCGGATAAACAATTTTTATTGTATTTTTATTTTTATTTTTTTTCTGTGTGTTTATCGGAAACGACGTGCTCGAGTCTCGCGACGGATGAGTTCGAGTGAAACAGCGAGAAGGAAGGAGAAACGCGAGGGACGGTTTCTATCTTTCAGTCGGACGCGAGTATGGAAGCGCAATATCGCTGAAACGTTCTGTCGATATAGACATGAACGGGAGAATTTTAAGGGGGGAAGCAGTTTTCCACCTCGCATTTTTGCCTCACCGATATTTTCCCATACTTTCGTGCTCGCTATCGCTGATAAAAACCGACCGACGAGCCTCTCAATAGTATTAATCGGTCGGGTGAAGAAACAACCGGGAGTCACTTATTAGCATCGCATTTTTCCGTCACTCTCTTCGACGGACTGCGTTGTCGGAAATTCCCTTTGCCTTCTCTTTTTTTCTCTCGTCCTGATCCGTCCCGATTTACACTGCATTCGCCTTTCCACAGAGAGACGCAGCAGAGCAGCAATGCTGATAAGAAAAAAACGGATATCCAATTGAACTTGAATAAAAAAAAAAAAGTGCGCTCGTCTGGTTTCAGTTTACTCTCGTTCGAAGTAAATGCCATTTTATGTCTAAGGTTTTTTTTTTTCACCCTTTAGTAATGTGAAGCAAAAGAAAAATTCTGTTCTGTAAACATCGGAAAAATCGTGGCCGTTTTCCTTTAATACGTATAATCTGATTTGCTTCTCTCAAAAAAAAAAAAAAAAAAAAATTATATATTCATACAGGTTTCAGTGTTCGCGAAATTTTTGTCTTGGATTCCTCGATTCACCGCGCACGATCGCGTTTACAAAATTTCATTTAATATATGCGTGTGTAAAATGTACCGAACAATTACTCGAGCGATTTCATACTTTTAATCAGGGCGAAATGCCGGAGGCGAACACCGCTTTGAGCTCGACTCGTTCGCTCACTACTTTTTACTCCCAAAAAAAAAAAAAAAAAAAAAAAAAAAACCGTATAGTGATGAGCAAAGCGTGTGTGGGTTGTCTGCGAGCGTGAGATAAAGCGGGAATCGTATGGAGGAGAGGAGTGACTCGAAATAGTAAAAAAAAAAAAAAAAAAAAAAAAACAACGAAGAAACAACAAAAAAAAAAGCGAAGATTTTCCTGCTCGCAGCCTCCCGTAAAACAAGAGACGGGTGTATACAGGGCGAGGCTTCCATGCGACGGATGGATGAAGGACGACGGTTTTTTTTTTTTTTTTTTTTTTTTTTTCCAATGCACCTGACTTCGCGTTTTGTTCGTAGCGCATCCATTTGTCGCTCTCGAAAGAGTATTATACTTGGGACTGGAGCGTAGGCGCGAACGCCGGGGAATTGGTTCTCTTTTTTTTTTTGTTTTTTTTTTGTCGGAATCGTTTCTGAATCGGAAATGGTATAAAAATCGTTTAAGGTGCGAGTCCGGCCCGTTTATTCGAGGACCGAGCTCGAATACGTGTCCTTTGTTGGGACGGGAAACGAGATGGGGAGAGGAGAAGACAATGGTGGGGGAGTGGACAAAAGGGGAGAGCCGGAAGAGGGGGAAAAATGAGGGAAAAAGAAGGGCGGATGGGGACGAAAAAGTAAAGGAAAAGGGGAAAAACTGATGATTGGAAAGCAAGAGCTGCCCACTGATCGTACGCGGGAATAGGGAGCTTTGAAGAATGGCCGCTGGGCTTCGGTCGAGTCGTCGCTTAGACCGATCACCGGTGCGAAGCTCGCGGCGAGCTCGCGATTGAGCCCTGCGGGCAAGTCCGGAAAGGCTCGACGGACTTGGGAAGTTCGAATCCTTTCGCCACGGTGAGCGAAACGTCGACCGATATCCCTGATCTCGATCTCCCTACCGGACACTCCCTGGGCTCTCGTGCCGAAGATCGATGACTCTTTCCGTTCATCCTTTCCTTATCTCGGGCTCTCCCGTTATCCTTGCCTGTGCTTCAGGAATAAGAATGCCCTTAGAAACTGATCCATCTGCGCGGACTTTCGGCAAAGTTACGGTCGAGACTCGCGACCGGAAAAAAATTCAACAAGACGAACAGCGGGGCTGGAAACGCGGGGAGAATGTTGGAAGCTTTCGGACATTGCGAGCTGTGCAAGACAAAAAATTAAATCCTTATTAGAAAAATGTACAGTAATATTTAATATGATTATTGATTGGAATAAATTAAATCAAAAGTTTTAATTCATTTTAAATATAATTTTGAATTAATTCACGTTTTCGACGGCAGAACGTACAAACGCATGTTTCGGTGCCAAAAAAATTAATTAATGGAATATTATATTCAAAATAAATGAAAATTTATTACTTTACTTACTATAATTAACAAAAATAATATTCAATATAATTGTACACTTTTCTAGTATGAATTTGATCTCTTTGCTGACGTACAAGCGATAAACCTTTCCTCGTGTGTTGAAATTAGTGTTACAAAACAATTTCTCAAATTTTTTTTATTACCTCATTGAGCCGTGAAATTTGGCTCTCGAGCCGTCTGTACGTTCCTTACGCTTGCGCATGTCATTCGACGAGTCGTCGTCCGAAAACCATGAATGTACGATTCCGCAGAATAATTCAAAGCGACAAATATATATATTAATGAAATTCATTTTTCCTCTGCCGTTTTCGCCGCTCCGAGTCCAATTTGTGCGGCACGACGAGAGTATCGTATTCCTCTATGCGGAATGCAAATTCATATGAATACATATTACAGTGGAAAAAAAAGTCGAGAAATCAAAATTTAACTTGCCGAAGCATTTTATAGTTTCGCGATATCCTCTGAAGCGCACGATGAAAATATATACGTTCTGCGAGTAATCCACGCACAGGGGGCAATCGGGGCAAAACGGACACCTTAAACGACAAAAAATATTATTAGTTTCTCTGTCCATCTACTGGAGCCAGCAATAATTTAACTCATTTTCCGCACATTTCTTACGTAAGGAACGTCAGAAAAGTGAAACAAGTCGTTTATAAGATTGCAAAAACGCTGCCCATTTTTTCCCGGTACCTATTTGTAATCGAAATGCCCGCTTTTTCCTAATACTTATTTTAAATCTAGGTGCTCATTTTCCCTCGATGTCTATTTCAAGTCGAATTTTTCATTTTGCTCCAAAACCTATTTTTAGTAAAAGTGCCCGTTTTTCCGCGAAAACTATGTTTCGTCCACGTACCCGTTTTGCCTCGAAATCCTTTACACTATACCTCTATGTAAACACACACATATACGCATGTAGTTCGTCCGAATCCCGGGAAAAACGACGCAGAGTTCGGGACGCAGGAATTTCGCACAGGACGAGCTTGTCCCTCCGGATACCCATATAATTCCCGTACCCGAGCGCTTTTCCATCCGGGACTTTTACCCGAGGGCTGTCTCTCCGCGCATTGTCGAACGAAACTCTATTATTCGAATCAGTGTAGAAAGAACACGGAAGGACCCGAAGGATCGTTGTCGATCGGGTGGGATGAAAAATGCCAGCAGTTGGACAGGGAAACTAGCAGCTTTCGTTGTACACTATTTCGTACACGTTCGTTCCCTTTAGCCGATCTGTTTTATTCGATTACGCGCTTGGGGCATTCGCGGTGCGACGCGTTGCCGTCTGAAAAGAACGCTGAAAATTTATCGAATATTTTCCTCACCGGAAATATTGTATTATTGGTTCTTGCCCACAACAAAAATTTAATCCGAAAATTCCAATAACCTGTTAACGATGCTCCGATACCAAATCGGTACTTACAAGCACGGTTGCGAACTACACGACGAGGATGCAAATATAATGTTTTTCAATCGCTGTGAGAACAATTAGAATTTCTTTATTATTAATGTAAAAAGTTTATTTCACTTCGTCTCGAAATGTTTAGAAATTTTAATACTGCTTTATCGTGAGCCAAGGGATTTGTCAATTTTTTATTTTTGTTCAGTATAAAAAATTTCTGACTTTCCTAATTTTCATAATTTTTTAAAGAATTTTTCCTGAATTTTTTTTCTAAATTTCCCAAAATTCCTAGAATTTTTTGAACCGGTCACCAAAAAACCTCCGATTTTCCAGAATACTTTTGCAACTCCCCGACACCTCCAGGACTGGAGGCGTGAAATCGAAGGACCCCAACCGGCAAAGTTTCGGTGTTGAGGACCCAGCTACCGTGAGTTATAAATAATAGGTGGATAAAGCTCGGGTGGTCTTTGGGTCGGGTTGGGATGAGGCGGAGAGCTCAGAAAATACGACGATTTTTCAATTTCCTCGGCGTTAACCGGACACGTAGTCCGGATAACGTTGCGCGATTGTCCGATTAACTCTCCGTTTGTGAGGGAGCGAGGTTGTTGGTGGGTTCAGTGAGGAAAATGGGTAGCTTTGAGAAAAATATCACCCTAACCCGGGAGAATGGGCACACACGGAAAGCACTATATTTCCCGTTGGAAATGGGCGAACGTGACGTGCGGCGCTGTGTGGGGCACACAAATGCGGGCGACTCAGTTATTCTCTGGCTTTGGAGGATATTGCCTCTCGGCCCTTCCCGGCCAGAGCGAGCAAAGAGCCAACCGCCGAGAGGGCTGCAACACGACGAACAACGAGCGGAGAAGGTGCCAGAGAGGTATTTAGGTACATACGAAATGGACCCTGGTTCTCTTGTAACTCTATACGTACTCGACGTGGTTGGACACCTACATCCATTTCGTGAAACGGAAACTGAGATCTATCGCAGGTGCTATGGCCGTAAACGAGACGAGCGGTGGATTTGCGAAACGTGCACCCAAACGTGCCGCCACGGTGCGTAACGCCGCCGAGTCGCTGTGTTTAATGTCTGCTCGTCTGGTTCCTCTGGTCCAACCACGGAACCAGGCGCCGTCATTCAAAGTGCCACATCAATTTGCGATATGTCCCGACCTGTTACGGATTCACACCATCCACCACGATACGTGACCGTGATACACAGGAATCACGCACGTAAGTCCGATTTGCCTCAACTCCGACCGACGAAGGTTGCGGATTTTTTTCTATCAGTTTTACGATTCTGACGATTAAATATTTTTATTATCAACCTCGTAGCACACAGGCCTTTTGCCATTTTTTCTCCGGCGGAAAAAGTTCCGCAACCGGCGTTGCGAAATTTTCAACACACTTTTATCGTTCCGATAAGGAAGTATAAGCGGCCTCCGCTCGGATCGCTCTTGTAATTTTTCCTTGGGGGAATTCCAGAGCGTTATCTCGAAACTTCGTAACGCTTATATAACGCTCTAAAATTTTCACAAGCCTCGGTACTTACTTGTTGGAGAAAAACCAGAATTCGGGGCAAAACGGGACACATCTCGGGGAAACGTGTTTTTTCAATTAAAAATAAATGGTCTTTTTTATCTTAATTTCGGAGCGGAGTTCTTTAACCATTTTTTTTTTTGAGGAAATTTTAAACTATTTTGTGGTATCTCGTGTCGCTGATGCAATGCTCACAAACATCCATAACGATTGGTATTGGTTCGTGGACTTTTTTTTCTCAATTTTTGTTAATAGAACTTGTGTAAAAAATTATTTTTTTTTAACAGATCAACGCATCATAGAAAAGGTAGAATTCGGCTCGTATCTTCGGTCGTTTTGTCGCCCCGGCTGAAACATTAGACCGGAGACAAAATGCCAGTCGATTTGGCAGGGCACGAGCGAGACAACAGAGAAAGGGCAAAAGATCCGGTTCTAATAGTTCCGGCTTCGATCCGTTTCTCTGGCACCGCCCTGGTATCGCCGGGAACGAAACTGTACCGTCCCGAACGAAATCGGAAGCGTTGGGAATGCCGTATTTTTGAGAGCCTTCAACCGGTGCCAAATAGAGCAATCTACATCGTATACCAGTGGCTAATGTTCACGCTGTTTTTATCGCTGTAGCGTTATAAATCTGAAACACCATTCCAAGCTCTCTCTCCTCATATTCTTCTTCGCTCTAACCTCACTTTTATTTTAGCCTACGTGTCTATTTGGTTTTATCGCTTCACAGTTTTTTTTTGTTCTTTTTGAATATGATCGTCTCCGTCGGCGTTAGAACTGCGGGGTTTGCTAACACCCCACTTGACGCGTATTCGTAAAACCGAAGTTATAATTTGACTCGCGCGCATCTCGCGCAATGCTTTTTCTTATCTACTTCATTATTGTTACTTTTTATTCATTCTATTCAGAGTGCAAACGCTTATTCGATTTGCAGTGTTTTTCTTTTCCATTAAATGTGGTCGCTAAATACCGTCAGATCAAACGCAACTGCAGTTAGCGTTTGTTAAAAAGAATAAACTAACTTGAGTCGTCGTTTAAATTATCGAATTTAGAAATCTTTATAATTTCACCCACATTCATCTCATGTCGGATAATTTTTTTTTTCTTCTCTACTTTATAAAGTTTTTATTTTTTTTTTAAATTTTATTCAACGTCTGCATTTGATTTTTCTCCGGAGTGTCTATTCAAAAAATATAGTTGCTCTCCATAAGTATTCAAATGGCTGATATTTAATAAAATTCCCCGTGAACCGTAGTCACACTAAAAAACCGAACTTAGTTTTTTGATACGAATACGGTTCAAGGGGTTTTGTTTCAACTATCGTACGTTGAAATACTTTCAAACTTTACCCACATACATCTAATAGCCCGCAACGTTTCTGCACCAAAGTGCGACCCGAGCTAGTTGACTATCCGAGTGAGTAGACCTATTTTTCTCCGTGCAGTTTTGCCTTTGGCCTCCGTCGTGTTCACTGTAAATACCGCGACGTTCTTCCTTTGTCGACACGACAGGTTTGTTCATACACAGGCCGCCTTTTCATGCTAAAAAAAAATAGAAAATTGAAGAAAAAAATATATATATATCCATAAAAAGACTGGAAATTCGTGAAAAGGAAAATACGCCCGACCGAGCTCGAAACTTTGGGGCAATTTTCGCGGTTCAGTGATGACTTCAGCAATGTGCCTCGCAGCAATGCCGCGGCACCGACGGGTCTCACCCTCTCTCGTTTTGCCATTACATAGCAGTAATATGCACCAACGGACTATTCGCCCCCGAAACTTGGTCGACCAATTAGACGAAAAAACTTGGCTAAAAGTTTTTATCCCGAGTTTCCCGCATTTTATTTTTCTACGACCAGGCTACGTCTACGATTCGTAGCATTGTTGTCGGCTCTTTTTTTTTGACGTTCCATCCTTCATTTTTTTTCTCCCCGATTGATCGGTGCTCGAGTTATTCCGTCGCTGTGCACTCGCCGACGAGCGTTGTCCCGACGAGCGGTCTGGCGACAGCTCGTTCAAAGCTCGAGGAAAAAAAAAAAATGAAAGAAGGAGGCGGAGTAGTAAATTGGAGTGCCAATTCGGGAAATAGGGGGAAAAAAAGGAAACAGAATAAAAAAAAAAAACGGAACATGTTGAGAGAGGCCGGTTGAGCCAAACTACCCGCACTGTATCCACGGCTTTACCGCAATCAATTATTTCAATGATACTCTCTCACTGCGCTACACTCTCCCGGCTGGAGCGACGAACGTTGCTCTTCCATATGCATTTTTTTTCTGCTCGCAACCGCCACAGCCTTACGACACACACTATCGACGTTTCGAGCCGAAAAGTGTGGGTAAAAAATGGATCTCCGCAATAGAACGATGTATGGAAAAATGGACTGTCAGTCCATTTTTCCATACATTGTTAATGCAACCATTGTTAATGGTTGCAAAAAAAAAAAAAAAAAAAAACGAAAAAAAGGAACCTCTCAAAATTAGATTCTCGGCCATCGGGGCTGATAATTCCGAACATTTCATAGTTGTACTATCGCCAAATAACTACGTAACATACTTTCATTTTATCTGTTCTCCACTTCCAGTCCGGTCGTCGTGTACTCTTGAAAACTCGTTAAAACTTTTCTCTCGCGTCCGTCATAAATCGTCTATATCCGTGGATTCTTCAGACGTCGAGAAGTTTTTCGCCGGAAACGAAATAACCGATCAGTGTACCCTGCGAGAAACTTCTTTCACGTCGGTGCTGTTTTATATGGCCCGATAGCTCCGATAATCATCTGTATGCGAGGAAAACTCGTATAGCGAAGAACAAAAGGTAATTCTTTATTGCCAAAACGAGCCTACTTCTTCTAAGTCTCGACTGCTGTCCGGGCAAAATGGGACTTGTGCGTTTTACCGCGGCGATCCACTTTTTCTGAGACGACAAAATGTTACTTAAGGACATACACAGCAAAATTCTTTAAATTCATAATATTTATACGAGGAATTATGCACACCGGAATTATGCAAAATTTGAGTGCCACGTATGGAAAAATATTGTGTTACTGGTAAATTAAAAACATGGTTTTCATAATATTGGTAACAGTCACATAATTTTTACATACCGATGTATTAATTTTTAATGCCATTACCCGGGATTTATATTCAAATGTATAGTGTCGAGGATTAAATTATAAAAATTCAAACATAATGGATATTAATTCCAATTCCACTTAGCAAACTCGTATATTTTATATAAATTTGTATACCGAATGTGTTATGATTTTTATAAAAATTTTAACAGTGTCTCAGTGGATTTTGTGGAAAACTCGGAACATCGACGAGGGTTTTTACGCTGATAATTATGGGCAGCCGACTTGTATGAAAAAGTGAAAAAAAAAATGTCACCGGAATTATCTCCGGTAAAACCAACCTTCCATCTATGTTATTACAGATACGGTAATAATTAATGCATCTTCCCTCGGCTGAACGCGAATTGTTCATCTGAAAATGACTCGGCCAATCAATAATCGACGCATGTAAAAATGCTTCGGCAATGACGAAGCCTCGTGAGACGTGATTGCCTCTGGAGTTTATGAATAAGCTAGACAAGCCGATGATCGATGCGGCAGCTCGGATGAATTTTAATGCCGTTGATAATGCAGCGGCGACGAGAAATTAAAACGAATCGCAGCGATCGATCATTTTGCGCGAGTCCAACGACGATCGCGTCGTGCCGGGCGTGTTTTACATCCGAAATCTCGAGACTCTGCAATAAATTTTCGTTCGACGCGTCGCGGAAGCTGCGAAAGACGCTAAGTAAGAAAAAGATGTGTCGACTGGCTCGAGCGGATAGAGTGAAATTACATCTTCCCTCGGTAAGTTATATATTTTCTACATCGACACGGCCACTTCGTTTGCTTTCACGGTAAAGCAAAGTTGATTCCGATGTCTCTTCCCATTCACGAACTAAAAGCCCGAACTAAACGAGCTGCGAGCTAAAAGCGCATTTCTCGAAAATTGTGACAAGCTGGAAGACCGCCTCGATGACTCTCGGGACGCAGAAATTCTGGCGACTTCCGACGAATATTTCCGCATTCAGAGAAAGAGGCCGAGATCGTTCCAAGGAGAGCGACGAGTCAGTCAAAAGTGCGCAGCGCACACAATTAAAATACTTTGTTTATTCGAAAAATATTCCTGATCGAAAAATGTTATAGTCAATAATTTATATCAATAAATATTTTAGCATCCAAAGCCAGAGAAGATTTTGCGCGAAATTTATTGTAGCAAATGGCCATCTCAAAATTTGCATAATTCGTCATCCTGAGGCCATGCCTTATGTATTTTTTCCCACTGATGACGAATCACCACTGAGGACGTATTTTCGCGCACGTGTGCGTAAAACGACAATATTCGCACCCAGTGCAATAATATTCTCTCAAATTTTCCCAACTTCTATGTCCCGAAGATTCGGTTCCTATTTCCACCATTAATTCATTTTCCTTAGACACAAAAAATACTATTTTTTATGAAAAAATAAGAGAGGTGTGTTTTGTTGCCGACCCTAATGTTTAGTGTCGGGAAACTCGATGTGCTCCTGCACCGGCGATACAAATGACCCCGATAATGCAGAACGCCCGAGTGACGAGACAACGCGATACAAGGCACAATGTGATTCTATGTTAATCACAAACGTTTTGAGACATCTGAAATTCGTGTACGCAGTGGATCATACACAGGCCGGACTGCCGCTCGAGCCAGCCGAGTTGGCCCAAGTGGTAACGGGCATTGCCCGATCAGACAATATTATCCGATGGCGGTGTCCGAGTGATAGCAGTCACGTTTACACGTCCACCCGACTAATCCAACTCCGACGCCCAACTGACACGCAGTGTATACATCGCGACATACCCCCCCCCCCCCCCCCGGCTCTCTGCAAAGCTATACGTATAGATACAAGATTGTCATAGCAAGAGGCAGAGACGGTGTTAACCGCGCGAGCCCCTATCGAGGTACAAAATTCGCGACAGGACATCTTTTCGCTCGAACTCCAAAGGATTTGAACTGGTTACCAGAGAAGCTTGTAACTTTCTCGGTCTCATTGCTCCGCTACACCATCGGAGTTTCATGGCCGAGACAATTTTTTTTTATCAGTTAATTTATCGATCATTTTTTCAGATTGAATTTAGCTGTACAGAGTCGGTCAGCATTTATCGCAAAGACATTGTTTACAATACTTTTTCGTCATCTGTGTTTTCTTGTGACTTACGTTAGAATTGTTTTGGAATATCTTTTTTATTTAATTAAATTTGCCGAATTTTTTTTTTTTTGCTCTCATGGTGACCGTACCCCGGGTTTCTGAATTAATTCAGCAATATTTGACTCAACATTTTTATAGTCTTTTATATACCGCGTGTTCCAAGTGAGAATCGTTTTGAAATGCCTGTTTAAACATTTATTTTTACTATAAAGAATTGTTGAATCTTTATCGCGAAGAAGTTTTTCAACATTTTTATAGTCGTCTGTGTACCTCGTGGTTTAAATGAGAATCGTTCTGGAATATATATTTTTTTTTGTCCGATGGAAAAACGGAGTCGACGTGCAAACGACCAGAAACAATTGAGAGGGTCGAGGGTTTCTCCCCTGCAGCAGTGCATCGTTCGACCGCCAGCGGAAGCACCGCGGGGCTTGCTTTTTCAGCGACTAAACAAAGTCAGCTTCGACGTGACCCGTCAATAATCGAGTTCCCACGTTTTTCCCCGGGAGCTACCCACAGGGCACGTATGCGAACTCTCGTCAGAACGGTACCGGCCCGATGCCGGCCGCCTCGCCACACCGGCGCGCGAATATACGTACTGACGCTTAATACACATGGGAAAACGTTGCAAACGCGATGACGAGGTTTGACGGCTCCGGCGCGCGTTACTGCTCCTTCTATATAACAAGCGTCGAAATATTTGTAGAGAGATCCTCTATTTTTAGACGATTTTTTTTGTTATTTATTTTACGTTTTTTCTTTTATCATACTCTCATTTTTTGCACTCACGTTCTTCACGCCGACATCAAAGGAATTTTATCAACGTTCACAACCCGGTCGTTATCGCGAGAAAAAAATTCTCAATAATGTTACGAAGCAACAATAAAGCGGAAAAAAATTATAATACCGCGAGAGAGAAAAATCATGTAAATTCGGTCTTCAGAAAAAAAAAATGAATCGTCTGTGTTCGACAAAACATATCGAGTTTTTTTTGTGAGTAGATTTTAGAGGGATGTTTCTGAGAGTTTCGATACTGAATATTATGCACCCTTCTACTTTATGTTTTGTCGTAGGATTTTTTTCGAAAAACTTTTTCTGGAGAATCACGAGATTTTAAATAATCTCTTTAACGGTGATTAATGGAATTGTTATCGGTGGACGAAACTAACGAAGAGGACGATAAATTTTTCGCACTCGAGGTATCGAGAGACGATTATATTGCCAGGGTGAATAATTGATTGAGAGTCATGAAATTGAGTCGTCCCGGTTGAGCGTTGTCTGGGTCGGTTCGGATGCCGGGTTGAAAAACTTACCAGCACGGAGGGCGCGAATCCACTCGGCCCGATCTTGCTCCCGGGCTGCCAAGAGGTAGAGGGTGTACTCTTGGCCGGCCTCACGGTATCCCACTTGAAAGGGGAGGCCCGGAGGTACTCCACCGCCTCCCCCGTTTCCGGCCTCGCTCCCCGCCACCTCGTTGCCGCCTCCGCTGCCGCTTCCGCCACCGAGTGCCGCAGTTTCCACCACGTGAACACTCTCGATCGCGATGCGGCCCCGTTCCTTGCGTCGCTGAAAAATATATAAAAAAATTTAATTGATCATATTGCTCCGAGTGTGTTCATGAATTTTTAAAATTATTTCTTAATCGTCGTCGCCCGTTTGTGGATGCCGTTAATAATGACCATACTTGCGGTGAAATTATTTGGAAACTGGCCTATCAACTTGTCTCAAATACAAATAGGAAAATACGGAATTTAATTTTTATTATTATTTTGATGTAACCCATGGATGAACAGTTTTAATTTTCCTGCCTGTTGAGAGGGGCGTAAAATAAAATGTGAACGTCGACAAACTAATTTTTCAACTGCGATCTATCCATTGTTTGACGCTAAATAGGGACTGTTTTTTTATCTGCGATATTTTCTTCATAAAAAAAAAAAGAAATTAACTCTTGTAATAACTTGTATCCGTAGACACAAAAAATGTCCGATTCCACGTAGTGAGAAATGCAACTGAATCTGAAATTAATATAGAGTCTTGATGGAAACGAATACTGGAGAGCGCTTATCTACCGGGAATTGTCATTTGCTTGCGCCCGGATGAGCATATTCAATCATTTCGCCGGAGCATTGTCTGTGCCATAAACGAGCTAATATTACATCCAACCGCGGGCTCGGAAGCGATTATTGTAGCCGAAGGAGTTTCGAGACTCCGGAGCAAGCTCGAGCCAGAGGGAGGATGAGTTGCAATCCCTTTGCGAATGTTATACGGCACTGTGATCGGAAAACTTTTATGACTGTGTGCTCTCTCGGGGTCGATGAACTCCAAACGTGGGTTCAACGTTCGGCATTTAATTTACCACGAATCTCAGCGTACACAGCATTCGACGATAATCTTCGTATATCCAATTTATTATATGAAATCTAAAAAAAAAAAAGAAAATGGTGTTAATTGAATTTAATTGAAAGTTTTAATTGAAAGTACATTTTTTAAATATATATTCTAATATATATTTTGCACTATTCTCATAATTTTCTCACTAGGAAATCATTGTTATGAAAAATTATATCGATAGACTTTAGCACATTCGGTCCATCGAAACAATCAAAAGCCAACAGAATGAGCAATTTGCGATACACACCGTAAAAACCGAAGTACCACAGAGTAAAGTGGAGTTTTCCGAAGGGATTCGTCAAAGGAGCGAGTGCGATGGTGCGTCATTTGAAAAAAAAAAAAAAAAGTGCAATAACGAAAACGAAAGAAACCACTGGAGAGCGGTCGAGAGCTCCGACCGAGCGGAAAGCATAACCGCAATCGAACGGGGACGTTCAGGTGCACTCTCGGATCTACGCGGTTCAGCAAAGGAACCGAAGGAGACGCGAGCAAAAAAAATGTTCTGAGCGAAGTTCGGAAAGTCGGATAGCCGTCGATGATTCCCTCGGAGGAATACGCGCCAGGGTGAGCGTGCGGATGAGTATGTGGAAATAAGAAAGTCGAACCTCTGAGAGTGTCTGCGCGTCTGGCGGAAGAGTCGAGCGATGAAAAATAGTGTGAGGAGAATTGGCCGGATCTTCGGATCTCTAAGCCCTCAAATTCTCAAAGCTTCGAGCGGCGAGCGCGAAAACACTTTCGCCACCTCAGCCTCGGCGAATGGGCATTGAACAAAACGGGGAGAGAAAAAAAAGAGGATTGAAATTTTTCATATGGCTGTCTCTTCATAGTTGCAGATTCCAATTTCCATATGACTTTCCCGCAGTGTTCCACTGTTCCGAAGCTGAGACTGAAAAAATGATGAACGAAAAATTAAAAAGCAGAAAAAAAGGAGACGGTACACGGTGAATATAAATGTCCAGATAAAAGGTTTGAACAACTGAGGAATGAATCGACCCATTGAAGGCGTTATCGAGAAATAAAAAATAAATGGATAGAAGTTCGTGAGGGATGGACTCGATTGCGGACGTGTGAGCGATCTCGACAGTTTGGAACGATCGAGGTCGTTCAACGTCGAGTTATTATCCATCTTTCGATGGGAGAGAAGATTCGATGTGGTGCGCTCGGTGGTGATTGTTCGGCATCGCTGAAACGACATCGGAGCGGCCCTCGCCGTTCGCCTGCGTACCGACCATAACTCCTTCCAAGTGGTGCAATTTCGTGCGAGACTCCCAGTGGCAGCGTCGCTATCGTCGCTCGTGCCAGGCGTTTACGCGCGCTCTGACCGCTCGGCAATAAAAAACGGGAGGCTCAGAGACCAAAACGCGATGTGCGGTATAACGAGGAGTAAAGAGCGCAACGGCGCTCACGGCTGAGAGTAACGAGGCGAAGGAAAATACTGAACGCGGCGGTAGGCTCAGGCGATAAAACTGGCCGTGCGAAACGCTTTTAACATTTTAGAAAATTAAATTTGTAGCACAAGAATCTTTCTAAATAAAAAACTATAATTATTTTTCTAATTCACAATATGAAAAAAAAAAGTTTTAGTTCGATTACGTGGAAATTCATACGGAATATATTGAGGGCGGCAAAACGCAAAAATGCGCTAAAATTTACCGTAGTGAACGCTTTTCACGTTTTTACAAAAGAGTGTCCGCGTCGCGTAATAATATCAATAGAAATATTCGCTCAGTTCCACTACAATGAGCATCAAAAATTTTCAATAACAAATTTTAAGATAAAGCACCCGACAATTGCCACTACCGCATTTTCCGTACAAAAAAATGCATAAAAATCTACACTCCTATTGTCTTTAAACCTTTCCATAAAAAAAAAAAAAAAAAAACATTCTTCGCTTTACGCAAATATTCGTAATATTTCTTGCGCAAAACTAATCCCATACACTGATAGACGGATCGACTGAGTTGTAGCTGAAGCGTGCCTCGGCTGACAACAGCACATGCATAAATATCGATGCAACCAACGAGTGTTGGCGGAGGGCCGGGGAGGTGAATAAACGCCAGCAACGTAAATCAGGATATTGGAAAAGCGCCTCGCGCTTAACCGGTTGCAAGCTCACCCTTCCTCTCTCTGTCCCGAGATCGGCGGGGGCGCGAGTAGGATCGTGAGGTTCAGACCAGGCGGTAAACCCGATAAGGAGTATTCTGGGAGCCGGATCGAGCAAAGAGAGGATATTCTATTCGAGTTCAGAGACTATAGAGAGCCGCGGCCCCGTACCGGGCGCGGACCGGCCCGGTACCGAAAGGCATCCTCCGATATTGGCGAACTTCTATACACGGTACAGAACTGCAGCCGCGTACCAGGGTTCGTATACGCTACCCGATCCCCCCCCCCCCCCCCCCGCCCCTCCATCCCTCTCACCGACCACCCCTTTCGATTCGCAACGTAACGTCCCGTTCCGGTAATTCGAGTTTCCCCAAAAACGGAGCAGAGCTTTAACGGGATGTAACGGCCCGTTCACCGAAGCGGATCGGGCCGGAGGCGCTTCCGTGTCGGCCCGGTATTCCCGTATTATCATAGATAGCGAAACCCCGCGGCTTGACTCTCGTTTCCATCGAAACTCTCCAGGTTTGTATCTCTCTCGCACGGAATGTAGTACGCTGGCATCCGGCTTCGTGCCGGGTTTAGCCTGACGATCGTGTAACATCCTTGAGCCATCCCCGTCACGACCGCGACCCATCCGATGGAAACTCAATTTTACTCCGCGGATTTCCGGCAAAGGAAATATTCGATCGGAAACGCGCGTCGGTGCACTTAGGGCGATGGGACGAAGAGCAGTTAATGCCGGATCCGACGACGTCGAGCGCGCGGAAGGATCTCGGCGCAATAATGATATTGGTGTTATAAATATTAATATTAATGTTCACGTTTAAAAAAAGTGTAATATCGATAATGACGAGTGACAATCTTTTTTTCCGAACGTCATTCATCAAAGTCATCCCTTTAATATTATCCATCGCCCTTCGTGTAACTTCGTCATGTTTGCCGCAACAAATTTCCTGACGGGGTTTTCCGATCGGAGCGCGAATTGATTTTCCTCGTCGACGTGGAAATTCATCGGGCTGGCAGTTTTCCGCGTGCAATGTTTGGTGCACGATATTTGCCCGTTGCAACGATCAAACAACGCTGCAGCCGGTACAAATTTTCCGAGGCCGAGAAGACCGACAAGAATTCGGAATCGTTTCGCCTTGAAGGCGCGGTTTGCCGTGTACGCCGTTACACGAATCCATTAAATGCGCACGGTGGAATAATTGTAACAATATTTTAGGGAGCCGCACAGGTTGCACCGCAACAACGAACGATTTATCAATCGGGCACGAAAAGAGAGAATACGAAGTCCAGCGTGATTATTTTCCGGAAGTTTAATTATCCGTTATCTCCGGTTAGTATTGCACGCTCATTTTCCGGAAATTCAATCGCCCGATGTATCCAACATCCATCGCACACTCTTCGTCTCTCGCGCATTCGGACTCGGATCCCGTGAGAGTATAAAGTTACTCACCCGATAACCGTGGCTCTAAATCCGCGAAATTTCCACCCATTAAACGATTCGACTTCGCAAGGTAGAAAATGTTATAACATTTTTTTTTTTAATGGTGATAAATTAGACGAGATAAAAAATGGTCTTTGATAAAACAATCAGTCATGTTCATAGTCTTGTGAAGTATCGGAATTTTTCTACGATCCCATCGGGAAGCAGAGACATCGTTTGAAAATAGGCAAATAAATTGTATTGAAATATTGGTTATAAAAATTCCTCTAAAACTTTTGGAAAAATGAAGGATCGTCGGGTGGTAACTTTCCATCTCAGTTTGATTTTTTCGAGTCCGAATCACACATACACACATCAGGAATTTTTTCCGACATGTGATTGATGTTTTCAAACATTCTGAACACGTTCTCGTTAAAGTCTCCATAATTTTTTTAAGTATGACAAAGCTGCCTCAAGGAGCGAGCAGAAATGTTTAATCAATGCGTTAAATATTGCGCGATGTGTAAAACACTGAATTGCAAAGGTTTAACGATGCCGGATTACAAAGTCCATTGAGAAGTGGAAGAAGAACAAGGCAGGAAAATGAAGAACAAGTGGAGCCAACGATACAGTTACAATGATGCCCAACTATGAAAGGAGCTCGGGTCGTAAGCTGCTTATGGTGAAGAAGAGAAAAAAGAAAGAAAAAAAGAAAAAACAAAATGGATCAAGAAGCTCCTCGAGCAAAGATTTCGAATCTTCCTTTGTCTCATCTGTGGAACCAGATGATTCGCGCTACTACCAAGAGGCGCAGTAAAGAAAGACGAGAAGACATTACGAGTAGACGAGTCGAGCCAAGTATACAGATATATTATTTATCTTTTTTTTTTACCCGCTCGACTGCTCTGCTCTCGTTGGTTCGAAGCCTCGGGGCAGTTCTCCCTGGCAATTAGGAGGTGAAGCAAGCAAACGGCGCTGGGCCAACTCTTGCCTTCACCCACGACGAGAGGAAAAGACCGAAGTGACCTATCAAACCGCGGCTTAAAGCAGCCACGGAATTACTAATGAGTAATTTTACTGAATCATCCGGCACTCGAGGGTCATCCTTTTTTTTTCAATGCGAACTGAAGAAACAAATATGATGCGAGCTTTTTGCGTCAGGTCACTATTGCCTTCGTGTGATAAAATAAAGCTAGGCTAATCTCCCAGATTATGAACTTTATCTAAAAATCAGTTTCCATAGATTGAACACTTCGAAGCGCAACTTTGCAGAAATTTGGAAAATAAATTAAGATAATTGAAATAAAAATTGAGATAATAATTGACCCTCGAAGTTATGATACCTCCTTAAAGTACCGTACCTTCCAAACATCTACGGTACTAAAAACTCCGTGCTCTATTGCATAATTATTCGTTTGTCCAACAGTAATGAGATTGCAAATTAATTTTCGCTCATCGTAATCTTTCTACAACAAATATTCTCCGAGCTCTCGACAGCTTACCTCCACGTTGTCTGGTGGGCTCGCTGACGAGGGTTGAAATATCGGGGTGTCGTTAACCCCGCCTTATGTTTTTTAGCGCTCGCGAGAGACTGAATCGATCAAGCGGGCAAACGCAGAGACTTTCCACGTGGCTGAGACTTTTTTCCCGCGTTATTTAACCCCGTTCGCGTACGACGACAGGACGAAATAACTAAAAATAAAAATAGTTTCAGCGGTAAATTTTACGCGTCGCTTTTCCTTGTAGTATTCACGCGGCTCTTGACTCCTCGATCGGGGGCTTTGTTCGAGCGATTCTTCGCGGTTACCGGTTGAGGCGAGAGAGTGAGAAGCGAGAACAACGGGAGCTCGGGCCCCGGAGTGAGAATCCTCGAGTCCACCACGCTGTGAAACTAATAAAACGGCTTGTGTCTGTGCGACTCGTCGACGAGAGTCTCCTCGACCCAGAGGCGATATCGCCGTAACAAGCTCGTTTGTTCTTGAGCTCTTCTCGCTCTCGCTGCTCTCAGCGGCTCTCCGGCGACTCACAAAGCGAACACTCCCGGCAAACGCAGCGCGGAAACACCTCGGCGACGTTGCTCGCTGGTCCCGTCGGAATTTCCCTCAGACCGCGAAAATCACGACGCGGAAGTGCGCTGTGGATCAAGTGCGAGAATCCTCGAACCGGCTGCTGAAGCCGATCGTGCGATCGTGCCGTCCGCGAGCGCGTTCGGACCCGAAACTATTTCTCCCTGGAGGACGGCCGGTCACTTCTAAGCGAGTAAAAAACAATGTATTAGTCGTTGATTGATAAGCGAGTGGAGAACAATTTTTTTAGCTGTCGATTGACTAGATACTGGAGAAGAACAATTTATAAACCGTCGCTTGATAAACAAACGGCGAAGAAAGACAAAAATTCAAGGAAACGATCCCAAATAATCGGGTCACTAGCGAGTCGGTAATTTTTTTCTATCGTCGCTTTTTAATCGGGAAAATGTAAAGTTTTCAAAAAATTAATTTCTCAATTTTTTAATTTTCTTTTTTATGCTCTAGCGACAGAGGAATATAATTTTTAACATTTGCGAATCAAAATTGTGCCGGGATTGTCGAAAAACTTTCGCGATGCGACTCTTGGAGCTGGACGAATTTTGAATACTCGGTGAGCGATTCGACGGCGGGTACCGACTGAGAGAGGAACGCCGAGAGTTTGCTCGTTGAAGGTGCCGGAGGTGGAGAAAGGAGGATGATGAGGAGGGTTGGTGGGACGACGCGGTGGTGGGACGACGTGGAGGAGGAGCGCGCGCGACCAGGAAGAATGGAGGGTGGTAATGGTGAGCGCCTGCGCTACCGATTTTACACATGGTCCGCGACGGTGGTACCTGTATTTTTAACGAGAAACTGTATTCTCCACTCTTAATGGCTTTTTAAAAAATGTTCTCCCTCAAATCTGAACTGCGCAAGGGGACAAAGTATCGGTATTAAAAATAAATTTAATCGACTCTGCATTTAATGTGTATAAATGTTTTACATATCCCAGAAACATAAAAAGGATTTTTCCTACGTAAGAGGACGAAGTATTATATTAATCGAAAATTAAAACGACTCTGAATAAATGTTTTACATATCCCAGAATGTCCCATTTTCGTCCGTCTGTTCGTGCGGTCCCAAAAAACGGATAACTCTTCGGAGAAATCCTGGACTTTGCTGTGCGACATAATTTTATCGTCACTCAAAATATTCTCGACCAAAAGCTTTTTTATTAATGGATAAAATTTGAATTACTAGAATTGAGAACTCACGTGGAAATTTAATTGACTTTGAATTACGAACGCTTGCGATCCCAAGGACCGATACAAAATACATTCCAGCTTCGTTTACACATGGTCTGCGACGGCGCTACCTATATTTTTAACGAGCAACTGTGTTTCTTCTTCTCAATTGCGTTTTAAAACACATTCTCCGTCATGCCTGAACTATGTCAGGGGACAGTGTATTGGTATTAAAAAAAAATGAATTACCTCTGTATTTAGTCTGTGTGAATATTTTGCATGTCCTAAAAAGAAAAATCGTTTGTCCCTACCTAAGTGGATGAGCTAATTAATTAAAGAAAAAAAACATTAATATCGGCGATATTTGAATGACTTTGTCGTACGAACGCTTGGGATGCGGAGCACCGATTATATTTTATTTTATCGAGCTACTAAATGATATTGAACGCGTCAGGCGTACCGAATAGTTAGGTAACTTTTTTACTACTCCAGGCTTTGAAATACAACATTGCCGGTAATGCTGCTCCGACTCTCCGGAAAAGTTGACTTATTATGAATACTATTTTAAGCACTGATGCTCGATGGCCCCATCGAATTTTACGGTAAAATAGATAATTGCTTTCCACCAGGATTCAATTAATTGCGTTGTTGCTTTTCATTCTAGGTAAAATTTTACGGAATATTTCGGACTCTAAGTACCGCCGAGAATTCAGAGAAAATAACGCGTTTTACGTGATATATAACGACATGGAATAGCGTTAAGGAAGGTGAAGGCGCGGAGCGAAGAGCTCGAAGCTTCTCGCATAACGCCTGGAGCGTTAATCGCGCCGCGTGGCAAAGAGTAATGAGGCTGGCTTCGTGTTTCGGCATTTCTTCGCGGCTCTCCTTTCACGAATCGTCGAAGAAATAAAATCTCCAAATTTTAACGCGGTATTTTTTTTCTTCTCATCGAAATTCATACCGCAATTTTTTATAATATCTATACATGTATAGCAATATATATGAATATTTCTTCGCGTGATACGAAGAAATATCCCTTCTTTCGCAAGATGCGAAAAAACTGAATCTCGAAATTTCAAAACGGAATTTTTTCTTTTTTTTTTTTATCAGTAGCGAACATACGTGGACGTATCGCAATATCGTAATTCGAATAGTAGTGAATGTGAATCAACGAAGCGCATCCTGCACGTATGACAAAGTTTAAGAGTCCCAGCGTGAAGCAACCCTCATGCTGAGCTCAAATCGGAAGATATCTACGATTCTGGGTGGATAGGGAGCGCGTGATCGAGAGCTTGGCAGGAAAGCAGCTGATCTGGCATTATTGGCATCACCAAGCGCGCGGACAAAGGATGTGAGGAAGAAGAGGAGTGAACACACGGTTTTTTACGCGCGCGCGTGCGTGTGTGTGTTTCTACTCACCTCTCCATCGCCGTCGTAATATACGAGATGACGACGCGTCAGTATGAACCAGCGTTGCTTGTAGTTTATGGGCGTAAAGCGTTTCTTATTTTGCGAACGTTTTACCATGAATCCTTGTCTCACCACGTCCCCCCCTTTGGGTTCCACCTTCCCATCCTTCCCCGCCATTCTCGGAGAGACCCACCCTGCAATTGAATCGATCGTAATTAATACATCGTACCAATAAAAATGGAAAAATACATTCCATTTTTCCATCTACAGATTTATGATAAATATGGACATTTTTTAAAATTTATTTACTTTTTTTTACATGCTACGTTTGATCTCAGAGTTAGGTGTATTTTGTTTTGAGTACGAGTCCGTCTCGGAAAATAATATATATATTTTTTATTCTACAAATTTCTTATTAATGTGGAAAATGTTAATTTTTTTTCTCTACTCGAAACGTTTGATTTCAGATTTGAACTGTTTGTTTTGACGTAACGACAGTCATGAAAGTCTGCTTATGAAAATTAATTTCTTATTTGTCTTTTAACTTGGTATGTTTGATATCAGATTTTGATATTTTTAACATTAGCTAACAACAATCTGACTCTGATTTGACTTATGAATATATTAGCTTACAATACTCAAGCAGCGAACTATTACAGATCCATCAATAAAATTTATCATGCATTTCAATTAAAGATGCAAAGCTACGTAGTGAATCGAAGAGAGAGACTTAATGAAGCTGCTCCAATATGTAATTTCACACTGCAGCAGACCGGAATAGAGAGACCAGCCTCGGACTCACCGGACAGCTGTGGCGAGAGCCTGTTATCAGTTATGCGCAAAGAACCTCGCTGCAGCAAATGATAAATTTAATCTGCATTCCATGCACGCTGCAGTTATTAAAAAAATTAAAAATAATAATAGTTACGAGAAGAAAATAAACATTACACCACAAGTAACGTTAAAATACTGAAGGACGGAACAATTTCATTCTTGTATTGTTCCTGTGAACGTCGCAGGACTTTTTCTCTGAGTAAAATTTCCTCTTCGACTGTATATCTCACATTGTTTAATGATACGTCTTTTGATCTCCAGTAATGCACGATTAAAACTAAAATATAAATTAACTAAATCGTATTTTTTCTAATCTATAATGCGACATTGGCGGAATTTTTTGCGTAATTGACAAGTGCTCGTAATTTACCGAGCATCGATGATTATAACGATAAAGCATTGATAGACGAAAACAAAGAAACAATGTGTCGAGGCAAAGTGCTTATAAACGCACCTCGAACCTCCATAACAAAGAATCAAAACACTGAGAAAAAGATTTCGGCAATTTTACTCACGATTAGTATAAATTTCCATAGACGACAATGAGCCGTCATATTTATCGTATTATTTGATAGTAGTAGAGACGACTCAGTGAGTCCGGAAGCATTTAAATGTGTTAATGCAATCGATATTATTGCGAAGGATTTGTAGTGCGAGAGAATCGAATAATAGTTTGTGGTTATCCTGACGTTTATCATTTCCTCCGCACATGAGCACGCTTTTGTGAGGACACCGGGGGACGAACAGTGTATTCCCGTTTCACCGTACATGCGGCTTACCATGCACTCCAAGATTCTTTTTACAGTTCCACGATATCTATTATTGTCAAATACATGACCGGTTAAAAGTAAACTCGCGAGTAGGCGACGAACCACACAAAAATTTCACGTGGAGAGACCGACAAGCACACACGACGAAACAGCCCACTCACACACGATGAGAAATGCGCGCGCGCGCACCGCTAAACGCAACTGTCAAACGAGGCGTCGGAAATTCATGGAATAACAGGAAATGCGACCACTGCACTGATCGTCGAGCCTCCAGATTTTGTCGCGCACCTCACCGATTGACGTTAACGAGCTTGATATTCCGTGGACAATAAAGTCTCTTAATAATCGTAATTGTTGAGTGGATTGTTTTATTCGAGATCGGCAATCGCGTTTGTTTACAGTTTGCAAGTGAGCTTGTTTTGTCTTACACGTGCGTGCGCAGGAGTGCGCGCGCATACGCAAGATGGCGGACAGCAGCAAGAGCATAAGGTGTTGTTTTGCTTTGATTGTGCGATGCTGACCTTCGTTTCGTACACAGTGACGTGCGTCGAAGAGTTCGGGATCTGAACGGTAGCGCGTCTTCGGTTTGGCTGGTCTGCGACAACCGAGACCTGCAAATTAGCCCAAACTTTTAGCCCTGGGAGAATCGTCAATGCTCTAACCTGTCTCGGCCAGAGTCGAATAGAACTTTCAACGCTCGTCGAAAATATCGTGAAGCGGGGAATAACGCGAGAGTTCGGTGATTTGGAAGACGGGAAGAATATAAATAACACTATGTCAGCACCCGAAGCGATACAAGTTAGCTCATTGCCTCTTCCGCCTCTGCAGTACATAAATTTATACACCGATGAAAACGTGCGGCGAGGCAGAGCTCTTAGGCCGCCTCCACCTATCCACGACACTTACTCGATGTTCGGAAACGTCTTCAACGCTGACGACACGATAATAAGACCGCTGGAGGCGCAGGGCATAAAAAGACTCTATCCGCAGCACTTCGATCGTCGCAGGGAATTGAAGAAACTCAATCATTCTCTACTAGTTAATTTTTTGGATCTTATTGACTTGCTCGTTCAGTGTCCGGACAGTCCCCGCAGAGCAGAAAAGGTTCACTATTGTTATAATTTTTTAAATATTTTATTCCTCCCATGGAATTTTATGTTGCGATTGATCCACAATCAATCAAAAATATTGGAGCTCTTGAATAAGAAATTAGAAAAGATAAAATATACTTAAGGCCATGTCAACACTGCGTCTATCTGTCCAGCACCAGGTTGGTAACAAAAACCATACCAAATGCTGTTTCGAGGCTGCACAGCACAGAAAAAAAATACAATGATCTTCCTCGTATCGGCTAGTTATGCAAGGAACGACTATTTTTTTTCTCATTGGCAGACTATAATGGTACAGCGCCATTATGTACAGTTTCTGTAAGCATGGGTCACAGTGGTACTTGAAGTTTTTAAAGTCCACAAACTGTTCTTGAAAACTTCTTGTACCCTTTTTTCTGCATAAAGTAGGAACCCTTTCATCTAGATCCGCCTTAGTCAATAAATTATAAAGTTATTGAAATTTCACTAAACATTGAAGGATTGTAATTTGTTTTTTATCTTTCAGGTCGAAGACCTCAGCTTGCTCTTCATTCACATACATCATTTGTTGAACGAATTTAGACCTCATCAAGCCAGAGAAACTCTGAGAGTCATGATGGAACTTCAACGGCGACAGCGCATCGAGACGGCTCTGAGATTTCAAAAGCATCTGGACAAAGTTCAGGAAATTCTGCAGCACGCCTTGCAGATGCTTCCCGACACGTCGGAAATGGATTGCCAATTGTCTATAAACACGGAATCCATCGAATCGACCGACAATTTCGACTCGGAGCAGCAGAACACTGATCCGTGCAGTCCTAGTGACAGAATAATGTGCAAAATCATCGATGAAATGACGATGACGAACGGTCTGTTCTAATTTTGTTCACAATCTCCCGCTGGTAAAAAAATGTCTCGCGATTGCGTGAAGTTAATCGCAAAGCGAGTGATGATTTGTACAATACCACGTGGGAATTAAGAATCGTTCAATAACGTGACCCGAAATCGTCGGAGTCGTGATTCGTCCAAATGAAAAATTCCGAATGGTTCTCGGAGTCTTGATTCATCGAGTGAATTCGATTTGTGATCTAATTTTGGCAGATTTGTATTAGATGTAAGCTTCCTTCTCTCTACCGATAAACCGCCTTCGTAGTCAATCGGGCTTTCGCCCGATTTTAAAGAGGCTCGACTACGAAGGGGTAATCGTTCGGCTTCCTACAGGGATGTTAATGAACCTGGATTGTATTAAGAGTTTCGATCGAACTTCTCACATAACATCTCGATAATTGATCGAAGCAGGCGCACGAAGCGTTTATATATTAAAGTCCGCATTTTTTATATACGCTACCATTAGTAGAATTAAGTGTACCGCAATAAATGTGTATATAGCATCGTCAATATTGATGAAATCGTAAAATTCTCTGCCGTTTTCCTCTCAAAGTCCGTTTGGAATGAGCATGCGTAGTTCATCTACTTCCCGTGATTATTTTATTTCGTCCCCTCAATAGTTTGCCCAGCATGGACTGGTTTTATATTCTTCCTGGGTATGCATTCCCGTAGATCAAAAGTTACGCTACAAAAATTTGCGGTTTCTATGCGTCGCATTAAAAATTCGGAACGTACAGGTGGTAGAAAGTAAACAACGAGAAAGCATATGTTGAAAGTTTTTTTTTTATTGAGTCGATGATAAAAACGTACCCGGGCGAACTACAAGTAGCATGGAAGTGGAAAAAACGGTGGGATGGTGAGGAAAGGGTTTAGACAACGAACTTCATTTATAGACTCACCTTACAAACACGGCTACCCGACGATATATGCAAAATACAAAACACAATCTAGCGACTTCACCTGAAAACAAGACAAACGTTCCTCGGCACATTGATCTCCCGCTTCTCCTGCGCTCGTTGCTCTATTCGTAACGCATCGAATCTGAAACATCAAAAATGTTATTACACCGTCCGGCACCGCGATCCTGTGCAGCCCTCAAAGCCATGGTGTCCGAGGGTACCTGGAAACAAATCTCGACACATATTTCGCATACTCGTAATAGAAAAACCGTTCAGTTTTCCGATTCCAGATTATAGAAATAAAATGAAACAAAAAAACTTTTCGTATAAAACAGCACAATTAAACCGTCTACTGACGTAAACAAAATAATCACTGGGGCTCCAAAATCTACGAGATTAACGATGCATCTACGATTTAGAAAGGATCCGAGAAAAATTTGAAAGAATTTTGAAAAAAAAAAAAAAAAAAAAAAAAAATTGCGAAAAATAATCAAAAGTGAATCTCATCCAATTATAATATTTATTGGAAATTTCACCTTGAAAGGGGAAAAACTTTGTTCGGTGTTATTTCTTTGATTAGATCGTAAAAAAAAAGGAAAGTTCGATCAAGACTCCATTCATGTGTGGTTACTGCGAATGCTGCAAATGCACGTCCTGTCAACATAAAAATATTTTGAAACTTTGGAACATGAACGAGGTACAGTGGAGGGGAAACTACTCAGAGGTGAAAGCGGATAGTCTAAGTGGAAGATGGGAGCTGGGATACTGCGTTGTTTTACATTTGACATCGTTTTTGCGATACAAGTCTCGAAGCGAAAATTTTGATTCGCAGCGTTATGTCGTGTTTGCTCTGGTCACTTCGCTCAAGCGCATCATCACGGTATTTCTTCGGGCTCGTTTGTTCCGGACTGTTGGCATTCGCGGATATTTCATCGGAGCTTTGTTGTTTGATCTTTCCATCTTCTTCCATTTTGTAATATTCTTCGTATATACAATCCGTGCGTGTAAAGATGAAATACACGGTCAAAATTCATCTCCAACGGTTCACGTTCGTCGTTGTTCTCGCGTGTCCATCAACGAAAATGTGTAGCGTTTTCCGTTTTTCCCGCGCGCTTCCGTCGCTCGTGCTGTTCTGTTGTTTCAATTATATTCTCATTGTCTTCTTTCTTAAAGCTCCGCTACGCATCGAGTGAAGCAAGTTGATAGTTTTGTAATGCCTCGTATGGAGAAATAAAAACACAAAATATTAATATATTATCCGTCATAGAAAAAATCGTTCTCACGTTTGGTCAATTATCATTTCATCGGACCACTCGTTATCTTTGTGGTTTGAGGATTTTTGTACACAACACGCGCAAGGTCTCAGTGTTCATGTTCTCGACAATTTTTCCTCTGTTTTTTTTTGTCGTCGAGGCTTTCGCGCAAACGGGTCTTTTAGAGCCTTTTTTCTTTCCGGACGTCAGAGAGAGAGAGATTCCGATTTTTTCCTCGCTCCTCGTCATCGCCGCTGTAAGTATTGCAACTCTTGCAAAATCCATACTTGTTGTTTTGTTCCTCTTCGCTCAGCATTGAAGCATTATATGTATACAATTTACACATCTCGTACGAGAAGCTCGTTGCTCGCATCCTTGAACACTCAAGCGTTTTGGTGTTTACCGAAGTTAATACGCACTTTTCCGCCAAGTGCCGCGTCCCCGTTGTCTGAAGCCTCCACTCCCACCGGCTTTGTTACCTCGGAAACGGCCGCGGTTTCCTGCAACAAACAGTTTCTGGTTTAGGAATCAATTTCTCATTTCGTCTCTTACGTAATAAAATTTAATCCGCATCGACGATCAACCTACCGTAATTTGACGATATGTTCGAGCTATATTTTCCACTGGGAGGCGTGTAGATCTCCCGCTTTCCGCTCTTGTTGTCGTCTTTGCTACGTTTATTCGGCGAAGTGTCATTACCGAACGTTATCGGTGTGTGACGTTTCTGACCCACTGAGGCTTTCTCACTCTGGAAAAAAAAAAAAAAGGTTTATTTTTTATATGTTGGAACATTTTTAAAAGGTAGTTTGTGCGGTGCAGTCATGTCAATCGAATACCTGAATTTAAAAAATTGTACACGTTTTACAGAAGATTTTTGCCATTTAAGGTGGACCTAGAACTAGATTAAGATAAAAACACATGAATTTCCAAACAAAAGTTTAATTCGACGAAAATTTCAGTCCTTTGCGATATACCAAAAATCTGAAAAAAGATCAGTCGTATTAATTATGCCTTCTATTCTGGATAATAATAATAATGGTGATAAGTTGTTAACCAATTATTGAAAAAACTTTAGTAATCCTTTTAATTACTCATTTTGAATGAATTCATTGATTGTTATTTCTTTGTAAATTCATTGTTGTACATATTGTTCTATATAAATCACGAATGCCTTAATCTAAATCCACCTTAGTTCGCACCAATAATCCCTTCGAAATCTGTACAAACCACTTTTGAAATCTTGACACTTGATTGACTTGACCACACCAACGACTACTTTTAGTACTCGGCGTCGAACGCCATCAATATGTCTTGATTACAAAAAATTGTTTTTCAGTTATTTTTTTGATCGCTTGGCATTATTTTTAAAAAATACGAATTCAAAAAGGTCTTACCTTTTTGTCGATCGTCGGAGTTTTCCACGAGAGATGTATGATGCTCTTAAAGCTCGGTGGCGAGTGAAACAGATCCTTTATGAGGGTGTTAATGTTGTTTGTAGTCTTAAGCGCTACGACTTTTAATTGATTCTCCTCGGTCTTCAGTTCCTCCTCGGTTTTACCACTTATGGCCTCGCGAAGCTTCTTTATGTACCCTTGAATTCCACGAGCGAAATACTGTAACCTTAATCGAAACTCCTTAAGCTGTTCGGGATTCTTGTTCAAGAATTCCGGTGTTTGCTTGCACAGTTTGTGAAACGCGTACATCAAACATTCAACATGACTGAATTGAAGCTTGGGCACTTCGGTGATATCCGTGTCTGGCGGAAGCGGCATGTACGTCTGAAAGTCATCGAATAAATTATTAACTAGTCGCAGACGCGCATATTCGTTCTTGGGCGGATATTGATTGCAATCGAAACTGTTTGCCTCCAGTACGTATTGTCAAATGTTTGCTGGCTTCGAAAGTCCAATCGAGACACCGGTCGTCTTGTCAACCGAAAATCTGTACGTGTGTTGTTATTTCTTAGATCGACCCATTCGATTAATTTATGTGATAACTTATGTACATTCTCATCTGCGCAGAAACCAGTGTCACAAACTAAACCCTGAACTCAGATTAATGTGGAGCATATAAAAGTTTACTCAAGCTGCGTATACATATGGATACACTCTGAATTTTTTTGGATTTAGCCAAACAGATGCGGAACTGCCTTCAAGGACGCACCCAAAATTGTTACAATATTTATTCCAGTGACTCTGTTCAACCGAGCCGTCGTTCGGATCGACGATGCATCATCAAAAAAAAAAAAATAACTTACGATCAGAGTATTGTAAAGCTGCTGAACATTCTCTTCGGGCTTGTCGATAGATCCGCAAAATACTGCGAGCTCGGCTAGCAATTTCAATAGTTCCAACTGTGCGTCTCTGTCGTCCGGTCCGGTGATCAGTGAAATGTGCGGCAATACTTGCACGCATATGTAAGAGACAAATTTTTGAGAATCCGTCTGTACCTGCACAACATAAGAAATTAAGAATAGATCGATTTCAAAGGCTGTGACCGATAAAACAATTTTTCCCGTTCTAACTGAGACTTTGGAACCCCAAAACGTGACGAAGTTTTAAGAAATTCTTAAAAGATTTAAAAAAAATGACTCGAGAAATAAATTTAAAATCCATTTTTTTGAAGCAATGATTAACTTACGTTGAAAAATGGTAGCGCGTGTTTGATACACTGCACGAGCCTGCTCCACTGCTCGACATTGGTGTGCTTGAATGGAATGGCTAGTTCCGCCTGCTCGACAGTTATATCAATGAGCTCTTGCTGTCCGGCAACTGTGGAACCTAGCCTAGTCCAAGCTAAAACCTCCATTAGGTTGTGAAACTCATCGGCTGTAACGTCTTGGAGTACTTTCTTGCACTCGGCGATAAGCAAATCCTCGGGCTCCTTTGTTATAACGTCGTGACCGATGGCCTTCAACTTGGTGGCTAAAAATTTTATGCAACGCTCCCTCGTGCCGTCGTCGCCGTTCAATATTTGACAGAAGAATCCGCTTATCGCTCCTGATCGCAAAAATTAGTTTATTCAAGTCAATATTATTGGGAATAATTATTCTAGCTGTTTGTCTGAAATTGAAGGTATTTTTGTTTTTTTGAACAAGTGTGTAGAACACGTTACCTTTCGGATCACTCTTCATCAGAGACATTATGCTGTTATGAACAACTGCCAATTCTGTTGGATCTTGAGCCTGCAGCAATTGGGCAAGAATGTCAGCGATTCTCGCGGTATGCTCCTTGCTATCTTTGCACAGCGATGGCAAATCTTTGATGGCTTGCTTTCTTATCTATGCACAAGTACAGTAAATGTGTAAGATATTGGAGTGTCCCAGTGTACCGTCAATTCTCTATCAACAACACGCACAGTTGAAAAGTTTTGTGCTTCAATCATTTCTTGATCGTAAAATCCAAAATTTTTTTTTATTAATGAAACATGTGATAACTTAGAAAAATTTTTTGAATGAACTCTAAAAAAATTCCAAAGTAATTGAGAAAACATAAAGGATGCTTAAGGATGACTTCAAAATGTAAAATTCTTTTGACTATGCAGGGTGTTTCATACAAAGAATATATGAATAATGATTTCATGTTATCAACGCTAGGTCAATAAGGGTGTTCTGCCAGACACTTACAGCCATATCCTCATCTTCGCAAAGGTCCAGATGCGCGTCTATAGCTTGATCTGCCAATTTCGGAAAATGTTTAAAGAACCTGGCAATGAACTGTGAAGCCAGACGTTTTTCCTTGGATGAGCCCTTGACCGCCGTCAATATTTCCAAATATTCTTTTTCATGCTGAAAAACATGCCATCAGGCAAACCAAGTTAATTTATCTATCATCCAGGAAAGCGGAGCTGGGATAAAGTAAAATATTGCAAGACAGGCCACATTGCTATTGTGGGTATTTGGTGGCAAGGATGCATGTACCAAGTATGGGAAAAAAAAAAAAATTTCGTTTTGTGTCTACAATTTAAAATAAACTAATAAGTATTCGTTATGAAAAAGGACAAATAAATCATTCCATCGATCGCCCAATCACGCATCGCGTGCGTTAAGTGAGTTCGATGAAAAAAATAAGAAGCAAAAGAAATTTCCGAGGGTAAGGTTTCGATCCCAACGTGGTGTAGTCTCTATTATAACCAACAGTACGCTGGTGCTGCTCACCTCCGAAAGTTTGTCTTTGGCGTCCGCAAGGATGCCAAAATTTTTGTACAATTTCTCGATGCTGTCCGTACTCATGATGGATGTTCCGATATTTTACGTTGAAAATATCAGCGATGCGACTTGACGATAAACCGAACGAGCACGATAAAATTTCGTTGTTAGAAGATAGAAACCGGTCGCGTATACTGCGAAAAGCGCACAACGCCAGGAAAGTTACAAAGATGGATGCCTCGTCTTGTCGTCTCTACCCGGAAGACCAGACCGACCAGACCAACGAGAATTAACGTAAGGTCACGTGATTGCACGAGCGCTGCGCCACCGTGTGGTTGTTGGCAATGACAAACCTTGTCTTTGATGGGCATTCGCTCCACGCGGAAATAAAAGAATAATACATTGCCACTCAACGCTGCTTAACGGATGCGGATAATTTTGGAACTTTTGCTTCCCGACCATTTTTGGAAGAGTGCTCTCACCAACGATCCATTCCTCTAGACCGAACGGCATTTTTTGTCGTTTTTGTTTTTAAGTTTAAAACAAATGATAAAAAATTACCTCAGGACTAAAGCCTTAATAACCTTAATAAAATTACTGACTAAACATACATAATAGAAGATTTAAGCTTGAATTAAGTATTAGTCCACAATGATAAGTCAGAAACATGAAGTTTGAGAAACATAATTTAAGGTAATGTGAATATTGGTAACAAAACATATACTGAATGCCATTTTAGGAGGGAAATGTTGTATATGGTCGTCAAACTCTAATAAAAATAATTTTTTCTTTCATATATTTGTTCCCTATCTTATCGGCTAGTTTTGCACTGTGGGAGAGTTAAAGCGTCCTCTTGCGTCAAAGGTCGAACCAAAGGGAACGAAGAAGGCCGGTGCTGCTCAGACTCCACCGCATCTACGTGCATTCATATTCATTGCTTTAGATACCCATATCTGTTTGTTGGACTTTTCCTTGTTAATCTCTGGTTTTCTAACCTACACACGGAGTAATTCCGTAAATGGTTATGCCGATCCGTAGGCGAGAGAAAGATTTCAGGGCGTGAGAATAATACACTCACTAAAGTCTCGATTGCAATGGGCTCGTGATCTTTCGCGAGAAACAATATTGGGAATCATGTCGGCTATTATTGACGACAAGGTGGTCGCCGGAGCCAAGAGCTCCGCTACAGTCAAAGAGGATCCAATCGTAGCTTTGACAGTACGTATTCGAAAGTATATTAACAGCTAGCGATAAAAATTTATTTATTTCATATACTACTAGCCAATTCTTATCACTTCACACACTCTAATCGCTCGCCTATGATCCAGTGAGAACACAAGAAGTTACGAGCACATCATTTTACTTTTTGCGCGATTTAAAATCTATCAATTATTGATTTTTGAATAGGTGCGTTCTTGATTGCAGTGTCTTCTGTTTATTCTCAATCTAAATATTGTAGATGCATCGACATGTAATGCAGGCTAAGTGGCGGCCGATATAGCTCCAAATAGGTGTTCTTTCATACTCGCCTGCTGTCAGTTTAGATTTTAGTTTTAAAACACATCTGCTTTTTGATAAATGTGCAATCCTGTGTCACCGATATAGATTTTATTATTTCTATTAAACAATGATTTATTTATTTGTTTCATCATTTCTGACTTTACCTTTTATTCCAGGAAAGAGTGAAATCATTGTATCACTTTAGGGATCACTACTTTGAGACTCACTCGATTGAAAACGCTATAGAAAAAAATCAGGATGTTGAGAGAGAGATGAAAGACACAATGACGAAGTTTGACGAATGCAAGGGATACGAGATCGATGGCGCAAGAGCAAAGTATTATTACCTGAAGGGGAGAGCTTTGAATGTAGTGGATAGATTTGTGCCTCAGGCGGAAGAACTATTGAGCAAAGCTGTGAAGCTTGAGCCAAAGCTCATTGAGGCATGGAATGAGCTTGGTGAATGTTACTGGAAAAATGACGATATAAAACAGGCCAAAAACTGTTTTATTGGTGCCTTACCCCATGTGAGTTTGCTATATATATATACTTACCTGATTTATTATTATTATTATTATTAATATGATTATTTTATATCATTGATAGTAATAACAATAATAATTTTTCGACCGAAAAAGTGTCTATATCGTTACATCTGGTTGAATTGTGAAATTTTCAAACCAGAGGTAACATATTTCCGGTACATCACCGGAAATATAAATGTTCTGTTTTAAAAATTCCATAGACCATGGAGAGAGCGTGAAGTGACTTCTTTATTTCTGCAGGGAAGAAACAAAAAGTCATTAAGAAATTTGTCGATGGTATTGCGACAAGAACCAACGACGATTCACGAGCTACGGGTTGAAAACATTCAAAATGGCGTAGAATTCGCAAAGGAAGCTGTTAGCTTAGACACGAAGGATGGTACTTCGTGGACGGTACTCGGAAATGCCTATCTGTCTTCATTTTTTACAATTGCACAAAATCCAGCTACGTTAAGGCTGTGTATGTCTGCTTATGCCCAAGCAGTAAGTGCCGAGAATCACATTGATCTAAATAGAGAAAGAAACGACGATGAAAATAACAAAAAAGTTTCCTTCAATTGATTTTTTATTTTTGTCATAAGTTTGTCGAACTGTGAGGCGTTTATTGGATATTGAACTTTTTCCCTTGTGAACAGGAAAAAGATGTCGTTGCTAAGAGCAATCCAGATTTATTTTTCAACAAAGCGACGGTAAGTAAAAATTGCGCAGCACTGTTTTATGAACGATACAAATACCAGAATGCTTCTTAAACCTTCCGGAAACCAGGCGTTAAAGTATCAAGAAGAATACAAATCAGCGCTGGAGTCGTTCGAGCGAGCGATGTCGTTAGATCCGACTTGGGAAATACCGCGAACGAAACGAGACGAGTTACTCAAGTATCTCAGGGACGTACAAAATTTGATTAACAGCAAAGGAAGAATGAAGCCGAAGAGGCTGCATCAGATGGTCCAGGCGTTGGATGAAAAACATTTGGGGCCATACAAAGGTGGCGTGTACACTTCCGGCGAAAAATCAGTAAAACTGCAATTAGTCCAACTGAAAGATTTGACGCCCGGCGTGAACGTCGAGAAGCTTGTTTTCGGAAAGGTTGTGTGTTGGATTCAAGACTCAGACTGCGTGCCTTTGTGAGTACATTTTCGAACCACATACGACCATATTCGAAGGTTTCAGTATTTAAAGATAAAAAATAATAGCGAATAGAAATTCATTATTATTTTGTATCAGTCGATTAATGTATCCATGAATAATAGAAAAAGATCTGAACTTATGATTATTTTTCAATTATCGTAAGTTATACATTATTTCAGGAATACGTTTGTCTCACGCTATATTCGTTTGATTTTTTTTTTCAGCGCATTTTGCATCGTCGATAAAGAAAAAACTTGCATGGCTGTGACGGTTTATAATTTGGCCAAAGGGCGTGGAGTGACGGTCGGTGACTCTGTAGCAATCCCGGAACCGTATTTGACTCACCAAACTTTTGCATACGCAGGCAATGTTGGTACAACACTTAACGCATACAAAGACCGGAAGATGTGCGATAATTCATTTACATAATTTTTTTTCTCAGGATTTCGATTTCAAATCGATTCGCGTAGAGACGCCGGTGATTTTGGTACTGAACGGCAGAAAACTGGGACGCGATCAACAAGCAGGTGTGAAGCTCTGTAGTTACAAAAAGACCGATTGACGCAATATTTAATCGGACTATCAAATTAGTAATATAAATACCTCGGGAAATACGAATTACTGCGAGTCGTTTGACAAAGCAGCATTTATAAAAACGAAACGGACAAATAGGATTTACATTAACGCGTAAAAATGCATCAATTATGTGTACGACGAAATTAAATGCACACGGAAACGAACGATGCGGAATTGCAATATCGTGCGCCGACGGGCGAATGGCACGACCACGTTCGACCAATATGTACATAGAGAAAATCAAATTCGATTATAGTATTTTGGGGCTGAGTGTCTCGACGAATCAAAAGTGAATTATGTGACAACGACCGTTCGCCTGTCGCAGTGCCAATCGAATAATCAAGCAACGTGAATGACCACGTGTGTCGAAAATACGTCGCAGGAAGTCACATTATGTTTCCAAAACTGCAAGGGCCGAAAATCGTGTGTTCTAACGCATTACTGCCTGATCGTATGATATCCGAAATTATATATAATGTGGGTCCTCTGGCGGAATTCAAACACGCATATAGATATATCGGTAATTGACGAGATAGAAAAAAAAATGGTACGCAACCGAAAACATATAGGAAAAAAATAATCGCATTGCGGTCGTTCAGGATGCAATTTTTCTTAGAAAAAAAAAACATGAATGAATTGTAAAACTCCGGAAATGCGAAAAGAAATCGAATGCCGACCTCGTATAAATAGAAGCATAATTTTATCTGCGACGATCGCAAAGCTGTGCTTTCTTTCTGAAATGTATTTAAAAATAGAGGCGAATGACTGCAAAGAAAAAAAATTATATCCCACCGAAAATTCGTAGTAATTGAGACATGACTGGTGGAAATTTGAGCCTCACGCATATATTAGAGATGTACGAATAATGCTTGTGATATATATTAAGTAAAAACGTTTGTATAAAATGTTTTCTATTAACGATTATATAATAAATACTTATTTATAACAATAACAGCGATTACAATTTGTTTTTGTCATCGCGCGTGCTGAGAGTTTCGGCCGACTTGATCGTGCGCGCTGCCACGGCGTTCGGTACGATTAAATCAAACTCGTCTCTTGCCTCGAGCACAAAAAATAGGAAATGTGTTATGCCACTCGTCAATATTATAACGATCCTCTGTTTTCCTCGGATCTCGTGCCCAATCCACCACTTCAAAGTCATAACGAAGCATCGTGGCGTGGCACTTGAGATAAATTACGGAACAGATCCTGGTTCGAAAAAAAATTAATGATCCGACGCGAATACTATCGACTTTTGAAAACTCGGTTTGAACCATATCGAATAAGAAAATATTCAGTCGGCAGAGAAACTTCATTTAAAAAAATCAAAATCATCGTTTCTCGATGAATCTTTTTTTGCTCCCTTAAAGTAATTCAGTGACTGAATCGTCCCGCTCGCCCGACGCGCAATTAGTCGGTATAAAAAAATGTAATTAATATTTCTAGAACAGTTCTCTTCACCGATCGGGCGACTTCGACGGAAAGAGTTTAACACAGTCCCATTACTTTTGTACGAGTTATCTTTGAACAGATTGATGCGATAGTATTCGCTGCGTTCAATAATTATTTTCAAACTATCTATGAGTTGGCGTACACTCGCGTTTTCATCGATCCCTGAGTCGAATCAGCTTTGTCACATATTCACTTCCCACAGTTTGGAGTAATTGTCGATAACATCGAGGAACCATTCGCGACGCTTGGAGTCTTTGAAGATCGGAGCCAAGGTGCGCAGTTGCAGTTGGAGCAAAGCCTCGTTCCCGAGGAGTCCGTCCAGTTGCCGAAGAAGAGCGGCGTCCCCGTGAAGTTTCAGCAAGCTCGCATAAGTGAAGATGTAGTACTGGACTCTCAATCTCTCAACTGCCCAGGCTTCCACCGAGCGATTGCCACTGGCTGACTGAATCGTTCCCATGTGCTCAGCATACCAGGGTGAGAAATAATTACTCAGCTCGATACTCGAGAGTTCAGCTACCCCGCGGGTCTTCAGCCGCTCCTTAATGCGCAGGTAGACCTGAGGGGTGTATACGAAGACCTAAAAAAAGAGGACGTTATTTTTTCTAATTGTTTGTTTCTGACGTTTATGTTTCAGATGGATAAATAGATGTGTTTCATGTCACAATAATTCTAATCGCTCTTTTCCCAATCACCCACTTTTTTCTCAATACCTACTCTATGCATTATAACTATGAAACGGTGACTTTCTTTCAGTAAAGAGAAAAAGAAATGGTATTTATAAAAAATTCTGAATCTTCAAAAAGTTTCGCTGATCGGAGTCGTTTTAAAAAAATGTAATATTGTGTTTCAGACTACAAAACGATGTTGGATCACGGAGTGCTCCGAAACGTCTCACCTGATAGAGGGAATTTCCGGTTACGAAAGAAGCGATATAGTGCGAGCCGAAGTTCCTGATGAACCTGACGACGCTGACCGTGTCGCCGACGGTGACGTTCTCGGCTTCCCTGGCGACCGCCTCGTCTATTATCAGACTATCCGGCAGGCCGGCGAGTTTTTGATTATCTCGGAATCTCGCGACCCTCACGAGGACGTAGCAATGATCACCGGTTATGAAGGAGGCGTTTATACCGAGATGCCTCGCAATCGCTGCTCTCGACCAGCTCCCGGTAAACGCTCGCCAGGGTTTCTCCAGCTTCTCGAACGTGAAATCCCGGAAGTACGCCTGAAGTAATTGTCTGACGTTGTCGCAGAATTCCATGTGAAAATCCCCGTCGAAGACGACGGCGCTCTTCGCCTGCGGCCTCGGCGGTGCCGCTACAGGGTTGCGAATGACGTCGACTGTCGGCTCCCGAAAAACCCACGTGTCCGTGTCGTTGCGCGGCACCACCCTCATACTTATGCTCAAATAGCCGTAACGACTGAAGAGATTTATCGCACCTCCGAGTCGTGGCTTCTGCGAGACGGCCTCCCTCAGAATCCCGAGAATCGCCAACGCAAGAAACAGGTAACGCACACGTTTCCACATCTCGCGGTCTCGTCCTGGCCCTCCTATCCACACCTTTCTAAATGTATCTGCAGAAACAAAAAGAAATTGTTGGAACAGAGCTGGGCAAAATATTTTTAAATATTTCATGTGCAAATCGGAAAGTCTCCTGGTTACTTGAAGTATTTTTCAAGTAATTTTTGTACTTCAAGTATGCTTCAAATAATCTTCGAAATTAAGTTCGTAGCGTTAAGAGTTTCGTAGAATGCAAAAGAAAGGTGCAAAGTACTTTGCACTTGGCATCTTTATCTATTGAAATTTTTTTGAATTACAGACGTGTTTGCAGAGTAAAAAAAAAGAAAATTGTACTCTGCAATCTTCCTTTTCTAGGTGAATCTAACCATCATAATTCTCGATTACTGGACAGAGTAAATGAACGAAATTTCTCGACAAGTTATATTTTCGTCCGTCAATCGTCATTACGAATACAGCGGAAATGTTTGATCCAATACGCTCCACGGATAAATCATTTCCTTTCTAATGAACGAGCCACTGATTGAAAAATCCGCCGACAGTACGTTTCATTAATGTAATTGCTCCTCATAATTTAGGAAGCTTTTAGTCCGTTTAATATTGATCCACCGTGCAATGCCGGCATGCAGCATGACCGACAAGATCAAGAGACACGGTGGTGTCTGGACGCCAAGTTAACAAAAAAAGATAAAGCTAAAAAAAGATATAAAAAAAAAACACCTGAAAGCTCACCTCACACGTTTTCCAAATCCTCACGAGAAAAAAAAGAAAAAAAAAGACAAGTGGAACAAGCGGAAAGTGGAAACTGGTTCACTTCCTCAGAAAGATAAAATTGCAAAAAATCTCACCGAAAAGTATCCTCGAAAATATTTTCGTCTCGTTGATTTCACCACAGCCAGTGAAAAAATTGCGGACAACCGCATGTCGCGCAAGGACATTAGCTTCGAGAGAAGAACCGGGTCGCGACCGTTCCTGACACAAAGATTGTTTTTTTTTTCTTCTACATTAGGTAGTAAACGTTTCTCGGTTCGATTGTTCGGGCTCCAGTTTGGCTGACTTGTACATAACAGTTCATAACAAACTCCTGCTGCGTCCACCGTCGAGTACTACAATGGAGAACCCGCGGTATACGCGAAGGTGCACGCACCGCGTCGAACTGGCAAGGTAGCCGGCGGCCGCAGGTGCCGACTCGTGGCCTTCATCCCCACTCGGGGATTTCGCGACGCGCACCTTGGTCCCGCGAGTCGCGCTCGGTACCACGACGTCTCGTGTTGCACTCTGACAGACTGGCGTATTGTGCCGAGTAAATGGACATACGAATAGGAGTAGGTAGATATATACTTTCACGAATCCGGAAAGGGAGGTCGCGAGCGACTTTTTCCTTGAGGTACTCGAATCGCGGTGCACGTGTTCGCCGCGCGCAGAAAAAGTCTCAAAGTTGGCGCATACGCGAACACGTGTATCGTGAATCGATCACGAGAGTCACAAACGCGTGACGCTCGATTATCCGGACGGATACTATTCTGCATTCGTCATCGAAACTAACGCGGGAGGTGAATGATCCGGATTTGGGGGGTTGGCGGGGCAAGACGGACCACTTTAACCAATTTTTCGCGGAACACAAAGGAGTGTAGTTAGAAATAAAGGTCACTCTTTCATTGTGCCCCAACTGTATTATCGAAGTACGGATGTGGAAGCTATTTGGACTGTGAGAGAGAAGGGCAAGACGGACCATTTTTTACCAATTTATCGAGACCCGAAAAATCTGGCGTTCGTAACGAAGAATACTGGTCTATTTTACCCCGTCCTCAGCTGTATCGCATGCGATTGGACTTAGGTAGTATCATCGAAATTGAAATTCGGAAATTATTAGAAAATTAACGAGAAAGTGTAAAACTGATAGGTTTCCATTAATTCTAATCGTGACTCGAGGATACTGCGGTCACTGGTCCATTTTGCCCCGCTGTCGGCTATATCGAACGTCATCAGACAACGAAGCCATTATCGAATTTCGGATTCTGAATATATCCGGATTTTTAGTCACCGGGGCAAAACGGACCATTCTCAATCAAACAACGCAGTTTAATTGAAAATAAACGCCCCCGGTCCATCATGCCCCTCTCTTATCCACACGCGATGTTTTCTGAATCGGGGAGGTGTTATTGACGTTTCGCATGCGTGACAAAATGAATTTAAAATCGCGGCGATCGGGATCGTCGGAAAACGGCCAGCCAATTATCGAGTCTGAATCTTGGAACACGCGCTGCGAACCGAATACAGTGATCGGCGGACGTCTACGGAGTGCGGAATGAAAGAGATATGCTTGGGTATAAAAGACGAGGGACAACTGGCTATTAGAGCCAAGGCACAGAGACCGGGATACACATAATACCGGCAAGTTCTGCCGTCCATTAGACGAGCCACGTCGTGACAATGCGGTCACGGAGATGAACAACTGCCAGTACTTGCACATTAGCATTGTATCTATATCTATATTACCAGCAGTTTCAGCGAGGGTCTCGCGGTCCGGACTTTGCACGCGAAGAAGCGAAATCACGAGGATGCAAACACGCTAGTGGCGTTAGAAAGGGAAGAGGAGAAAGAATCGTGTCACGGAGTAAAAACCGGACTCTTCGAGGCTCGATGCAAAAGATCGACGACAATGGAATGTTCATATCGCTGCGCATCCCTCGTCACGCAGATGTGAAATATTGCATTCGAGTGTAATTTCATTGTCGTGGAGTTGGCCTTATTGTTTTTTTTTTTTTTTTTTTTTTTTTTTTTTTTTTTTTTTTTTTTTTTAACTAACGTCAAATATTTGATTCATAGCTTTTTTGTCGGTGGACCGATTTGCCCCTCTATTCTCTAAATGGTGTTCTGGACCGCGATGATTCGATGCCCGCACGAAAGAACGATCCAAGGTAGCATTAGAAGAGCACGGGAGGTCTATCATTCCATTGTGTCGTTTCCTAGCCGAGCCAGCTTCTGCCTGGGCGACCCGACTAACTCACTTGGCATTCCCGAACGAACCTCGTCTTCCCATGTCTCGTCCCAGTAACCTTTTCACGAACGCTCGCGCGGTCTGCGAAGAAAAGTATCGCTTCGACGATCAACGCGAATGGCGAAAAGATCAGGCATCAATCTGACGAGAAAAGCTTCCTCGAAGCACGATTCACACGTTGAAGATGACTTTAGCCGTTTAGGATCCGCCCATACAACGCGGATTCTTTTTTCCATGACTGTTTTTTAAATTGCAAAAAAAAAAGGAAACAAAATGTGTCTAAGGAAATTTTTTTTTTTTTCTTACACGCGCACGTAAAATTCCGCTTTATTTTTTTGTGGACTTGGGAAATCTTGTTATTTCAAACGATCATTATTGTAGATTCTCGTCACCTATTTTTTTTTTTTTAATTAAATAAATTGAATTTATCGAGCAGCGAAGTTGAATGGAATCTCTTAGAGATATCGGTCAGAAAGTAACCCAGAGAAATTAATTCGAACGATTATGAGTGCTTGTCGGATGCGAGCTTCGATAAACAGGATGAGAAGAGATGGGCGCTGTTTTGGTGATTAAAAAAAATCCGTTTAAACGAATTTCCTTGACGATGTCTGAGGAAGCATTAGCCGGAGATGAGACGCAGCAGTGCAACGTGCAAATCGGTATGCATTCGGAGAATCACGATGATCGATGTGATATCTCTTTTACTTTTTCACTCCGTTAATGGTAAGAGAATGCGGAGCGCGTCTATCTGTCCGTGGATTTTTATCGGAACTGGGCGGATGGGTACAGCTTTCGCCATTCACTTTCATACTGTGTCGCTCGTGAGAGAGTCGTTCGATGCAATTGCCCCGGGGCCAGTTTCGTATCACAGTATTATTTCACCGGTTGGTCAACGACAATTTCGTCCGGGCACTGCCCCGAAACGTCGGCAAGTATGATAAGTGACGTTATGCAAATTTATCGATTCCTTTTTTTGGCATATCTGCGATTCAGAGTATTGTTCGGTTTATTAATTACCGCCAGTTAATAAGGGCAAGCTCATTTTTTTTACTTTATTGTGCACAATCCGAGTGCACAGAACTTTCATTTTCACACCTCGTAAAATAAAATTTTGTCCGATAGACGTGTGATAAAACTACTGTTATGTAACCTCGTGGATAACATTTGAGAAATCTTCGTACAGAAATCTAAACCGAAGTACGAATTGAATCCAGGATTAAATTGGGTCGATGAAACGATGTGTCCAAGGCGATGGGGAGGTTCGGAAAAAATTATGACGAATAATGATAAATAAATAAAAGTCAATTACACGAATTCACTTTGCATCCACAGAAATGGTTCATCTCCTCGAGATCAATCGTATGCCTGTTTGAATACACATCACTGAAATTGGTTACGTATGAAGTTATGCGACTATTACAACCTTGGCATCGATAAGTCATCATTCAGCCTACATTGACAAGGTTCTCTGTCATCTGAACTCGTTTTCTCATGATTATTATCATACCAACAGGTTGTTGTTGCTCGGACATTTCGCATCCTTGTTATGGGATGTGGAATTTTAAAACTGGACATTCATATTTTCGGAGATTTATCGAAAACTGGTAACTTCCGGTTTTATGATCTCGTTTCCTCGGAATGTATTTCCGATGTGACGTTACTTCCGGTCGGAATATTGGATTTACAAACCGGAAGCAGTTGTATATTCACTATTCTTTTTCAGATTCGAGAACGGTCTAATAATGTTCTCCAGTTCACTTCGAATTGGAGAACGATTTCATGTTCTCCACATTTTTTCGGATTGGAGAACGGTCTAACGTTCTCCAAATTTCTTTGAATTGGAGAACGGTTTTATGTTTACCAAATTTTTTTTGGATCGGAGAACGGTCTTATGTTCTCCAAATTTCTTCGGGTGGAGAACGGTCTTATGTTCTCCAAATTTCTTCGGATTGGAGAACGGGTTTGTGTGTACCAAATTTTTTTTGGATCGGAGAACGGTCTAATGTTCTCCAAATTCTTTCGAATTGGAGAACGGTCGTATGTTTTCCAAATTTCTTTGAATTGGAGAACGGTTTTATGTTCTCCAAATTTCTTCGGATTGGAGAACGGGTTTGTGTGTACCAAATTTTTTTCGGATTGGAGAACGGTCTAATGTTCTCCAAATTTTTTCGGGTGGAGAACGGTCTTATGTTCTCCAAATTTCTTCGGATCGGAGAACGGTTTTATGTTTATCAAATTTTTTTTGGATTGGAGAACGGTCTTATGTTCTCCAAATTTCTTCGAATTGGAGAACGGTTTTATGTTTACCAAATTTTTTTTGGATTGGAGAACGGTCTAATGTTCTCCAAATTTCTTCGGATTGGAGAACGGTCTTATGTTCTCCAAATTTCTTCGAATTGAAGAACGGTTTTATGTCTACCAAATTTTTTTTGGATTGGAGAACGGTCTAATGTTCTCCAAATTTCTTCGGGTGGAGAACGGTCTTATGTTCTCCAAATTTCTTCGAATTGGAGAACGGTCTAATGTTCTCCAAATTTCTTCGGATTGGAGAACGGTCTTATGTTCTCCAATTGTCTTCACGTTGGAGAACGGTTTTATGTTCTCCAGTTGTCTTCACGTTGGAGAACGGTCTTAACGTTCTCCACGAGATTGCTGGTCGTGAATCAGTGATTCGGCTCCGCGACAAGATAAATTAAGTATACGAGACAAAGAGACAAAGTCTCGATTCCGTGTATTTTTACAGGCAAAAGTGAGCGTTCGCCATCGCCGGAACACCATCAGCGAGTGTTACGTGAATGGTAGCGCCGTGACGAAACTCGAAAACGCGTGTAATTGCTCGATCGCGGTGGTAGCTGCAGGTCGATTGGTAATCAACGCAAACAAAAGTTTCACAAAACACAACTGCGGCAGTCGTCGACTCTTCGACAAAGAAACATGTCATTGCTATGTCGCGTACTTCGCGTTATGTTTAGACTGTCGTGGATACGAGATTTCTGGTACGGTCTCGTCAAACTGCGCTCCAGAAATCGACTCGAGCATAGCGAGAACAGATATCCAGGTAAGGTCGCGCGATTTAGTGCATTTCTTGGATTTTTTCTCTAGCCACCTTGACCGTCCTCTAATTTTCCGACTCGGACACCGAACAAAAAAATTAAAAAAAAAAAAAAAAAAAAAAAAAAGATGCTGCGTCCGCAGCATTTTTTTTATGCTCTATTTTTTTATGCTCTATTTTATCTACAAAATGATAGAATTCAACAATCGTAACTTTTTTAACAGGTCGAAGCGACTGTTAAATACGAGTTTGCGCTCACAATGGGCTACGATTTATATATTGAAAATATATTTGAAAATATTTTTTATCTTTTTTTTATCCGTCTAGTCGTTTTAGTCCGAAGAATCTGTCCGATCCTAAACTGAATTGCTTGCAGGTTATGCGATTAATCGCATTAAAATGATGGAATAAAATAATTGTACCTTTCTTCGCAGGCCGCAGTGATTGTAAAATAACGAGTGTCGAGGACTTCACGTCAGCTTCTCCGTGATTGTCCGCTGCCACGGCGAGCCACGACGACGATTTACCTCGTGTTGATCGCGACTCATTCATTCCGTTCATAAAAAAAAATCCCCCATTGAAATAATAATTGAGCATTCGGTATGTCGGAGCCGCTCGCCCGTTCGTCGTCTGTTGTGTAACCTCGCAAACCCGACGCCCGAACGGAGCCATATACGTACTACGTGCCCGAGATGTCAATGTCAATGTAAATCTTCCAGTTCCTTGATCTCGTGGTACGATGAAAAAAAAAAAAAAAAAAAAAAAAAAAAAAAAATCGTTGATGTCGCGACGTCGTGAAATTAAATTCGAGCTTCGAGACGATCCGGAGCGTTGACTGAAATACTAATTTCGAGGAAGTCAAATAATTCGCTACATCTGTCGTACAATATTTTTTTTTTAATATAAAAAATATAATAGGAAATATGTTAAAAAATATAACAAAAAATATACTATTAATATAGAAAAATATATTGAATAATCAAAATAAAAATCTATTGAGAGGCGGATGAAAAAATTTATTTAAAAAAAATCAGTCTGAATAAGTGACTGAAAAAACTGCGGGCACGATCAGAAATGAAATGTCGAACACTTGTCTCCGACCGCCGGTCGCCACTCTCAGATGTATCGATGCAGAATCAATGCGTAACATTTATATGCGAGACGATAATTTTGTTGTTTTTTTTTTGCTGCTCCGAAACGCGAGGCGGAACACCTGTTCGAGACGCAAGACCGTTACTCCATAAGCGGCTTAACGATATCATTTTACACTGCTCCGTAGTTGCGCGTGATGAAAATAAATTCAACTTCGTTTCGGAGCGGGCGCAACGGCCGCGTCCGACGAAACACTTCGATGGAATAATTCGTGCATTAAAAAAAAAAAAAAAAAAAAAAAAAAAAAAATCACTTGAGGACAGCAGTTCGAGAAACTAACCATTAGCTCTCATCACCCCACCGGATTCATCTGACTTGATTCCATTTCCGTTTGTCGGCTCCCACCCCACACCGTCGCTTCATACTCTGCTCTCTGTGACATGTAAAACGCATGCGACTTTGTCCCACTCTCTGTTGTATCGCCGTGACGAAACCAATTGTTATGGGTCAGTGACTGGAATCATCGTCGTGAACACTGATTCTCGCACAGTGTGTACGACGAGAACTCCAATCTTCGAGTTTGCGATACCATTGTGCTGCATTCGAATGAAACTCCAAAAGCTTCTGACGAAAGTCATGCGAACAGAGTGAATTTTAACAATTTTCCTTCCTCGCACAGAGAGCTTTTTTTTTTTACAATTAAGAATGGATCAAAGAAACTACTGATTAAATTTGTGATTTTTAAATTGTAGCTGGTGCAATAATGTTTGTCGCGATGAGAATGTCCGGTGGCCTTCTATCATTAAATTAATATTTTCATAGAGAACAACAATAATCGCAATCGAAATTGTAGTCGCAAACGAGATAATAACAAATTTTCCCTTGTTTCGATTGAGAACCATAAGGGCGGAATTCCACGCGCCCGATTCAGCATTAACGTGACGCGTTAACTTTAATCGCCTGAGAAGATTCTTCCTACGTATCTTTCTCGAAGTCGAAAAATTTGCCGCACGATCTATGAAATGTTTCTTTGAAATCTCTCGTTCCGCCTATCCAAAGTCTATCGACCGACGAGCACAAATGGGGGCAATCACGAATTCCCGAGGAAACAATTGTAAGCGTGTTTTATCTGTTTCATCGTTTGGAAACGTGTGTGTACATCGTAGGTGCCACGTACCTATGGTTTATACCGTAGAATTCAAAGTGGATTTGCCGAGCTCGTGGTTCAACCGAATGACGAAAGAAATTCCGTCGATCCTGGGAAATACGATATGTTCTCCTTTGTGCTCCGGGTTCTTCTCGCGTTGCGTCGAGCAACGTTTCGGACAACAAATTCGCACGTGGCTCCTCGCTGCGGAGCACGGGGCAAGACGGACCCGTGTCCTATCAGGTGAAACTCCTTTTAATGTACCGCGAAAGCTGGTTAGAAAAAAAAGATCCGTTTTGCCCCTTCACCCTGGTCTCGTGCCCCTTACCGTCCTATTGCATTGTAGTACAAAATTGCAACTGTGAAAAATCCGTTTCTGCAAACGTATTGTGTTCCGCAAACGGTCTTGCGTGCTTCGACACCGGAAGTTGCAATTTCACACGTCACTGTCTTACGTTGTGAACTGCACGCCACCTAATTTGCGCGTCTCGCTCGCCTGTGGGCGATCCTTATCGAGAAATTTTTCTCGGTGAGATATTAGAATTTATTGAATTTACGAGAAAATATTTTTTTGATTTTTTCACGCTTCATGGAGAAAATTCTTCGAACGTGATTGTATCATGAATTTAAATTTGCTCCGAAAAAAAAACGTTTGGTCATCAGAAAAAAAATTATTAACGATGCCGAACGGGAAAGACACTTCACGAGACCTTCGAAAAAAATGCAGATCGCATAAGAGTCTTCAAGGAAAAAATTTGTCTCCGTTATTGTGCAATTAAGAATTTGAACCTTTGCGAATAACAAAAAAATTGCCGTTTCTCCTCGAGGCTTTATTATGGAAAAACTTGCATCGCTTCGTAGCGACGCGAGTCTGACATTTACGTATTCTTCAGCTTGGGCGCCGTTAATGTCCGTTCGTGATTCCCGAGCGAGTGATCGCCCGATGAACGCTGCGCGAGACGCGCTGTTGTACGTGTGTGCAACTACGTAATTCCCGCTCAAGATGTCCGTAAATAAAATAAATAAAATCCTCTTATCGTTGCGGCAACACCGCCGGGTCTTCTTCTTGGCTCTTCTCACCGAGCGTTCTTTTGCTGCTGCATAAATTTCTCTTCGCAACTATACCAGGCAAACAGAAACACGATGATCCGCCGTACAGCTCGATCGAGGCTCGTGAAGACACGTGTCTTATTGCTACGAGAAAAAAAAAAAAACCGAGAAGAATTCTGCCCTCGTCCACCAGGATCGTCTCCTAGCCCGATGGCACAATTATTCCCATGAATTCTCGATTCAGCAACTTCTTCAAATATAATTACAACAATAGAATAATAAGAATAATAACAATTAATAAATATTCGGATAATAATAACCGAGCCCGAGCCAAAGTAACTGCTATCAAAATAATATGATACAAATAATACTGAAATAAATAAGTATTACATAATAATAATTCCATTGCTCTTATTATACGGAGTATATTCGTTTATTTGATTTTTTATATTATCATCATTATTATTATTACATTACGCGATATGAAATTATTTAATTGTTATTTCATTTTATTTTCCGCATTATATTTATTGTTTCTATTTTTTTTCTTTTTCGTTACGTTACAAATGGAAGGGAGAATCGAGCCCCGAGCTGGTGTCCGTCGGTATTGCGTACGGTACGTATGAAAGAGTTATTAGTAATTCTGCGGGATCGTTAGTGGCGCGGCTGAGAAAAAATTCGCGGATTGCTCGATGAACGCCTGGAGTGCCTCGCTATCAGAAACGTTGCGACACCCTCTGGCATCAGCATCGGGGCGCATTAACCTCAGGAAGGAGAATGTTGACAACGGTGGCGATGATGCAGCAGCCGCGTCTTGCAGCGAAGTCGACGTTTCGCGGACGTAATGCCGCTTCAGTTTTTCTCGCTTGCGTATTCTTCGCACGCGGTTGATTCATCGACAAGGTAAACAGCCAGTGTGCTGACTGCGACAGAATCGAATCGAGTCGACAAATCGGTGACGGATTTATTTTTGGTTCGAGTGCAAAGCCAGGAGTTTAAATCTGGACGATCAATGCGGTCATTCGCTTTCCGCTATTTTATTCGCGGAATTATTTCTTTCAAATAAAATGATGAATCATTGCGAAGCGGAAAGCTAAGTGGAAATCCAGACGGGACAGCCGAAATAAATGTGGGGTATCGACGAATTTTCGTATCGCGTAATAAAAATTGCGAGGTGAACGTCCCGTTCGCCGTACTCGGGACGGACGAACATTATTGCGGCTCCGAAATCGCTGACGTTGGCAACAGTACGGAAACGCGGTTCGACGTCCCGAGGAAATTGGAGTATCACTTAGTCGATCCAATATGCAGAATGTTACATTTTAACGGAAATTATTATTGGAGAATTCACATGGAATTCGAGTTGGCGGCGAAATGCAACGAAGAAAATTGATTGCAATTTTCTGTTTATATACTTTTTTTTAGATTTAATTAGGGTTTCGCAGGTAGACTGACAAAAATCATAGTATTTATTCTAGTACGAATGAATATTTTTCATACTGGAGGAAATTGGTGTAAAAACCGCCGATAACGTAAAAAAAATTATTGGAGCGAATATTAAAAGAACGCCAGTGCGTCACCTATGGAAAAAATCTTAGATAATCCAAAAATTTTTGAAATACCAAAATTATGCAGGCAATTTGTCGCCGCGGCATTTCGCAAGCTCTCGAACTGCTGGAAACTGCTCGATCGAGGACATAACGACTAGCCAAATGACCCGAAATTACCGCGTAGTGAAATATCCAATATTCGCCCGGGGATCTCCACGGCCTTTAATCGACACACTACGATAATTCTCCCACGTTTGTATCTCCAGGCGACTGAAGAACTTCGCGGCCCCAGGAGAAAGAGAAATAAACCCGCTCACTGGATTCAACTGCACGAAAGTGCAGAAACCTCCGCTCCGGCAGTTTTCCGCTCGACTGAACCTGCCGCAAAAATAAACGGGGTTAAAAAAAAAAAAATAGACAAGTTGAATCGAATCAGACGCATCTGGCCGCTGGTCATTCCGATTGCACTTGCGGTTCACGACCTCGACGCTGAGTGAATCAATGCTCGATTCTTATCGAGCGGTAACGTAACATGGATAATGATTGTCGTCTGCTTTTATTCTCAACGCTACAAAGGCAATTAAGATTCGCGAACCGCGCGTTCCTCGAGCGTTTCACGTTTCCGCTGTCTCCCTTGTCTACTTTGCACTCGGTCTCGCGCCCGATTATCAAGGCAAAGAAGCGCGAACCCCGCGGAGGCAACGTCCCAATTAAACTGTACCCTCAATTAGACCTCCACTCTGCATTTCAATCGCAAGCCCCGGGCGTCAGGTTTTCAGGGTACGGAAGGTGATTGTATGTAAAGTAATGGATATCCAACAGACCGAGATGTGTGCATTGTGCAACGAATTAATGAAGTCGGTCATCGCGGCGAAGACAACTCAGGTGGTAGCGATAAATAAGTTTCTTCCGGCAAGTAAAGCTGGAAAGAATCGAGAAGCTACCGTCTCGTGGAAAAATTTATACGGAGACCTGATCGGTCGAGGTGTCGGATCTGCGATAACAACTTTGAGTCGTTGATGCTACATGGGAATTTTTTTAATTGTGTGAATCGTGTTTGTTATCGTTTCAATCCTATTGTTCCTCCTGGTCCATCATCCGGATCGCTTGACCGCGACAGATTTCCAGGTTTTTTCGGCGTTGAGTCACCTGAGAAATCAGCCGAAAGAAATTGAATCAGGCATGGATAATCTGTTGCTGAGAGTTTTCTAGTTGTCCGATGGTCAAACTGGTATCCGGGTTATTATGAAGTCGGAGACGACACATTAATTCGCGATGGTACATCAGTTTCTTTCGGCAAGTAAAGCTCCAAAGAATCGAGAAGCGGACGTCTCGTGGAAAAATTTATACGGAGACCTGATCGGTCGAGGTGTCGGATCTGCGATAACAACTTTGAGTCGTTGATGCTACATGGGAATTTTTTTAATTGTGTGAATCGTGTTTGTTATCGTTTCAATCCTATTGTTCCTCCTGGTCCATCATCCGGATCGCTCGACCGCGCCGGATTTCGAGGTCTGTCCATCGTCGAACAGCTTGAGAAATCACCCGGGTGAAGTTTAATCACCTGGAACACTCGACTGGTGCCATGTTCCGAGGTCTTTGCATCGTCAAATAACTTGGGAAATCAGCCAGGTGAAATTTAATTGTCGGCACGAATATCGGACCGCGCGAGTTGCTGAGAGTTCTGAACTCGTCCAACCCTCAAGCCGGTATCCGTGCGATCATCGAGACGGACGTAATGTTTCACCTCCATGAACGTTGCTGCGCCTGTACGGAGCTCAGGCAAAAATTAATATTCTCATACTGGAAGTGACAACTCGCCGGTGAAATGTCACTTCCGGTCAAAAAATCAGAATTCAAAACCGAAAGTGACAATCGCTATTATGCGCCGAGAAAATGGAGTTTCACCACTAAAATGCGTAGAGGCAAGGATGAAAGTCCACAAAGAATTCCGACATTGTGCATTTAATTTGTTAAACTATGATTAAAGTTGCGACCAGGATTATTTGTCGCCTCGACTATCGAGTGTAAACATTTCTCTGAAGATTTATTTGTTACCGTCAAAAGCCACTGCTGTTGCTTTTACTGTGTTTTTCCCAGTGTAAAGTCACCGATGAAGGTCGAAAGGTGTGATTTGGAAACTGGAAGTGGAGCATTTCCGGTATGAAGTTATTCGCGGACGAACGAGTCGGTTCTCGAGCGACGAAATTTGATGGATTATTGATGGTAAAATAAATCGTGATACAAATCAATCTCTCGAACGATCGATCGCGAGTTCAACGAAAGCAAGATTCTCCGATAGGAAAAATCGGCTCGATAGACCGCGTCGCCTTTTAATCGTTGACCGTTGACTCGCGGCACGCGCACTAAACATTATGCGCAAAATTACTTTCCATTGACCCACATGTCCATTTTGATCGGATAACGAACTGGGCGTTAATTGTAGAGGACAACAGTCACGGTGCTGCGATTGAGTGCAAGCCGTGTTCACGAATCCGGTGAGAGCGAGAGGCTCGATCGATTATATCGGTCGTTCGGAAAATAGAATTTATTTTTCAAACGACCGATATAATCGATGTGGGATGTGGAACGACCCACCGCCCACCTGCTCCGCAATCGGTTGGTTAAAAAAAAATCGTACCGAATGCTACTTCCAGGTCGCTGACCGCCAAAAAAAAAAATTGTCTTTGGATTCGCTCGCCGATTCGCCAGGGAAAGACGATTTCGAGCATATCACTTATTGCATTTTTTTTTATACCGGTGGTATTTTAAATCACCTTAAGACTATGTGAAACCTCGTTGTTTTTGCTCTCGAAACGTTCGGTCGTTATCTCATAATTTTCTTTCAACAGTACAGACATCTACGACCGGAAGCAACTTGGTCTTCGTCGTAAATTATGAAGCTGTAGATAAAATGATATTTCAGTGAGACACTGAATTGATATTTATTTTTTGTGAGAATATTAATTCGGTCGTGGGTGCTGAGGTGGAAGCTAAATTGATATTTCTTGCCTGGAAGAACTTGCTTTCGGTCGTAGATGTTAACCGTAGAGTGATAGTGTGGAATGAGGTGGAAAAAAAAAAAAAAAATCGACGGAACCGAGGAAAGTTGTGAGGCCGATGAAGAAATTAGCTGACAGATGTCCTAAACACCATTACATCAGTGGTGTGCGACCGTACGCATTTATATACGTGTGTAGTAATAGCAGCGTGTCCCGGAGTCGCGCACGTGGTGACAATGTTTAGAAGCTTACCGCAGCAGGGGTACACTCATTGGCCATCTTACAAAGTATCTCCAAAGACGCAACAGTGCGACTACTTTTTGTTTTTATACGAAATGAATTAATGGAAATTCGTCGTTAATAAAATGCTCTGGCGAAAACATGTATAATTAATAATTAAGATGTAATTGTAATAAACTATTGAAAAATTATGGTTCTTGTATTGGCTTTATTAATTCGGAGGTTAGAACCATGCGAACTAAAAATGCCAATGGCAGCACCATTTGCTTTCATGAAACGGTGGACGGTGTTCACCCACACTCGCTATTGGAACTTTGACCCAGCTACCTAAATGCAACGAGTCCAAAGTCCAACATCGTCATTGATAGGATGCTCCATTATAAATATAAAAATTATAATGTAAACTGCAAATTCCAAGATTTATCATAAAAATTGACTGGATTCATTCGAAGAGTTGGGGATCAGAACTAAAAGTGCCAATGACTGTACGGTTCGCTCAGAAGGATGTTGTTCACTGGCCGAACACTCGCCGTCGGAACTTCAAAGCAGCTACCTAAATGCAACGAGTCCAAAGTCCAACATCGTCATTGGTAGGATGCTCCATTATAAATATAAACATTATAATGTAAACTACGAATTCCAAGATTTATCATAAAAATTGACTGGATTAATTCGAAGAGTTGGGGATCAGAACTAAGAGTGCCAATGACTGTACGGTTCGCTCAGAAGGATGTTGTTCACTGGCCGAACACTCGCCGTCGGAACTTCAAAGCAGCTACCTAAATGCAACGAGTCCAAAGTCCAACATCGTCATTCATAGGATGCTCCATTATAAATATAAAAATTATAATTTCAACTACGAATTCCAGGATTTATCATAAAAATTGACTGGATTAATACGAAGAGTTTGGCCATCAGAACTAAGAGTGCCAATGACTGTACGGTTCGCTCAGAAGGATGTTGTTCACTGGCCGAACACTCGCCGTCGGAACTTCAAAGCAGCTACCTAAATGCAACGAGTCCAAAGTCCAACATCGTCATTGATAGGATGCTCCATTATAAATACAAAAATTATAATTTAAACTACGAATTCCAGGATTTATCATAAAAATTTACTGCATTAATTCGAAGAGTTGGGCATCAGAACTAAGAGTGCCAATGACTGTACGGTTCGCTCAGAAGGATGTTGTTCACTGGCTGGACACTCGCGATCGGTACCTCAAGGCGGCTTCCTAAGTGCAACGAGTCCAAGGCCCCGTGCACCGAGTCCTCGACTTGGCGCAATCCGACTTTCAGCGGCGACCGTTCGCACCGTCGTTCTCCTCTTCGACTTCGTAATAATTGCTAAATGTTTCGCGCCTCTATTTTGTACACGCTCGGATTGTACGATCGGGGGCGACGCAGGGTGTGGAGAAGACGAGCGCGGACGGAGAATCAGCTCGTCACAGCTACGAGTTTAGACTCTTAACAAGCTTCATCGACCCGCCGCGCCTTGCGAGCAGTGTCTAAAGGTGAATATAAAACAAACAAAAAAAATAAAGAAAAATAAATAAAAAAAGGAAAAAACCGATACCAAGAGATATCCCAAGAAAAGGCAGGATGCGTGCGTGACTCCGCTTCACGAATTTCTTTACGGGTTCTCGGAATTTCAAAGAATAAAGTTTTAGGTCTCGTAGTTTCGCCAACAGCGTTTTTTTTTTGTTGATAAATGTCTACGACGATTGGTGACGCAACTAATTCCGTGTCGGCGCGTCGATGAATTCGATTCTATCAGCGGTGGGTTCGACCTTTTTTTTTTTCTATGGGTGAAGGATTTTCGTAATTTTATCAGCGTCAAGGAGCCACGGTATATTTTTCCTCTCGCCTCGTGAGGAAAAATATACAAAAAATAGAAACGTCAGTCGGTGAGTTCTATTCTAAGGTGTACGAACAGAATTAATATTTCAACTAATAAGAAGATTATGCAATATGTTCTTCCGTGTTTATCGCTATTCAATAAAAAAATGTAACTTTTTTTTTCTATGAATAATTATCTCCTCAAAATGAAGTTTCGAACGACCCCATTGAAAGGTCGATACTCTCGACCATGAAACTTGCGCTGCTGCAAATATCATTTTTTTAATTAAAAAAAATTAAAATAATTTTTTAAAGAGTACACAATTTAATTAAGAAGAAACTTCGTGCCAGCGCAGTAAACAGGTGAAACTATCGACTCTGTAGTCAGTGTTTCCGCGGTAATAGTTGTTGCATTAAATAAATAAAAATCACGATTATTTTTAGATAAATAATTATTTTCTCAAGACGCAGCATCGCTTTTCGATTCAAAGCCCGATAACGGATTCAGCAGATCGAGTTTGCGCATTTCTGGTATTTTTTTCCTTATTTAGAAATCCCATTCCGTGCAGAAGCCTAATAACAGGGAAGCCTGTCTCACAGCTCTCGATAAGCATTTCCTATACCGAGCTTCGCCTCGATTGACCGTGCCAAGATCAGGAAGAAATTCCAGAGCTCACAGTTCGCAGTACTAATTAACGGTTCCCAACCGATTGCACCATCGCCCCGGCCGATTGTCCTCCAATGTTAATTCCTTTCCTCGTACACATACAACATGCGACAGCGAAAAATTTCAATGCGAACGAGAACGTCGCCGCTAATTCGTATCCGTGTGCGAACTCGCTTGCAGCTCAACTTTCGAGGACCTTGCTCAATTGTTCACCTATTACTCCTTTATTAAACGGTAGCCGACTGTCAATGACGCGTTACCTGCTATAGCGAAACTGTCGATATTCACGCTCATAATATATCTATAATGTGTATACATATATATGTACTTAATAGATACTATAAAAAAAATTCGTATGACGTTTTAATGCATCGGACTGGAAGTTTTTATGCGAAAATGCTATATTAAATCCGCGGTACCAATGTGATGAGAAATGAAAGTTCTGTATATTAAAAACATTCGAAATAGTTTATTTCTATTACCTTCATTTAATTTTGCGACAAGAGTACTTTAATTCCGATAAAAAATGTATATCAATTTTTCATTCCAATTGTGCACTAGATTCAATGTACCAATTTTTCAAATAAAAATTTTCAGTCCAGTCAATTAAATTCTATAAAAAAATACGCATACATATAAATATGTTCTATGAAAAATAATTAAATGCTATAAAATATATGGAAATATATTTGAATAAAAAATTTGTATGTGGCGTTTGAGAATTATCGGAAAATCACTTATTTTTTACCATCTCCCACTTTTCTCCGCTCTCCCTCACACAATGTATATTGTGTGTACATGTGCATGTACACAATGTATATATGTCGCACTGGGAAGTCGATGAACGGTGCGGCAAAGTCGCGGAGTCCCCGGGTCCGTGGAATGCAAACCCAGGCGTTTTAGCCTACGCGATACATTGAATAACGCGTTGGGTAAGCGCCGATTCGTAATATTCGAGCGAATCGGCGGCAGCCGTTCGAGGTACGACCGCACGGCTTTTCCAGACACACGCACTCTCTCGTCGGGACATTTGAGTGTGTGTCCGAGCGGCGATTGTGTGCAAAGGTGTTATGGTCTCGGGCGAATTGCCACACCGTAACTTTTCATAACTGGACGCGGAGCCGCACGACCGCGTCGACGAGCATGCTTCCTGAATGGAGACTCGCTCGACGATCGGTGGGAGACGAGAGATCTGCCGAGACAAATCGGTTCCTCGCGGACCCCGTCCCGTCGATTTTCTCGATCTGTCCTCTTCGCAGTCGTATTTTTAGGCGGAATCCTGATCGCTGTTACAGAGATCCGATAACGACTGACGCGGTCCGTCGGTCGAAGCGGAGATCGGTAGCTTCCGATCGACGTTGCTGGGACGGTGGAACGAGGTGTAAAGATATAAAAACGATGAAATTGCTTGATCGTTTTTTTTTAATGATATTTTTTCCCCGAACGTACAATCGGCAACTCGTACCGATTTTTCGGAACGTCTGAGTGTAAACTCAAATGTACCAGTTTTCCGTAGATCAAAACCGAATAAAAGATCCGTTGTACAACGACTGAAACCATCTGATCACAATGAGATAAACATTTTTTAAATTACGGAATAAAATAACAAGACACAGATTTCAATAATTGTCATGCACGAACTCGGCTAGTTCGTACTGACTGAGCGATGTCAAATTTGGCTTCTAATACTTAAATTAGAAATAAATTAAATCTGCATGAAGGTGGCCAATGACTGGGCCATACCCGAGAATTGATACTGTTTCTTTATGCGCTTGGGTCGATTGCCACACTGCGATTTTTTTATAACTGGACGCGAAGTCGCGCGACCGTGTCGACGAGCGTACTTCCTGAAAGGAGACCAAGTCAACGATCAACGAGCCTCAATTATCTCGAGAGACAAATTGGCTCCCCACCGAACGCGCCGATCTTGCTGATCTCTTTCCGGTTGACTCTTCGGACGCGATCAACGACCGCGATCGGCAACATCGGAAAACTGGCTCTGAATCGCTGGCAACAAGATCCGGTAAGAGCCGACACTGTCCCTCGTTCAGAGCAGACATCGGCGACCGCTGATTGACACTACGGCGATAGAGGAACGAGATATTTATTTTTTTTTAATATATTTTTTTTCGACACGAATGATGTTGCGGTTTTTATTTTTTTATTATCATATTTTGTTTCCCGGACGCGTACAATCAACGTCTCCGCCAGTGATTGAACTGCTAAAGTCCAATTCCCGCTGCGGGAACAACATTTAGATAGCGATAAGAGTGGTGCGGTTTGCATTTATCAGACAAGCTGCAGTGGCCCGTTGCGAAGAAACTGAAGATGTGGACGCGAATGTGTCGAGCAGCTTGATTTTTTTTTCCTTTTTTTTTTTTTTCGTCATAAATATCGCAGGGAAAATTTTCGTAAGATTTTTCTGAGATCGTCGCTCTCGATAATTCAATCTGGACATGCAGATTCGTTGGGCAAATTGGGTCTTGCAAATTTGTCGGAGTAATTGCCGCGGATCCTTTCACGCGGAAGAGAGGAAGATTCGGACTTGTTTTTTTTTTTTTTTTTTTTTCACCTCTTGATGGAAATGTGGTAAGGAATAATTTCATTGAAAAACGGTGAAATTAGTGAATTTTTGTAATATTTTTCGTGTAATCGCTGTCGCTGGGAATCCTAACGGGAGAAATGTCACCGATCCAATCTGCGCAAGCGCCGTGGTGTGCGCGAGATTGGATAGGCAAACTGGGTCTTTTCTATCGTTATTTTTCCGACTTTTTCCGTGGAACACGTGCACTGTAGTACGACCACGTGTACTCTCACTCCGACGAACGTACGACGATCGCCGCGAGTCCCTCTCTCCGTTACTCAGATTCTGTTACTCAATACCGTGTACACAACCCGCATGTTAAATGCGTAATTGAAATAATCTTTCGTCGATACACCGGCACGAGTTGCGAGATTTTTTTTTTTTTCTATTGAACGAAAACTTTTTTATTTTCAATAGCTGGCGGATTTAATGTGCGAACGTTCATTAAACTGTAAATGTTTACTAACTTTTTAATTTTAATTTTAGTGTTGGATTGTTAACATTTTTAAATATATACATTATATAATTTTATGAAATATTGAAATAATTTTTTAATTTAATTTAATTTAATTTTGATAGAAATTTTTGATTTTTTTATTTTTCAATTCAAGCGCATTGTTTGAAATCAATTTTTCTTCCGTCTTGCGAACAGTCCCGACATATGGGTTAAAATTTAAAGTGATTTTCATGATTTTATTGTTATCCGATTGCGTCAATTTTCCACGCGCTAATATTTGGCGAATCTTAATATATTTGTTTCAACCGCGAGATCCGTGGAATTACGTGAAACGAGATGACCGGGTGCGTGAGCTTTATCCTCGTTTCGACGGTTCTCGTCATTACTGAATATTTGCTCTATTCAACGATAAACAATGTGAACAGGAGCGGTGGGCGAGAGCCGAAACTGTTGCGTAACGACAAAACCGGCACCGCTGAATCGCGTGCAATACCTTACACGACGCAGCTGCTCTCTCTCGGGACGCGAGACTCGATCGCAATAAAATAATCTCTCTCTTACTCCGTTTCACAGCCAGTTTCACCTTTTGCCGGTTTTGCACTCCTCCACCGACCTGGCGAGAGTTTTCCTTCTCGGCAGAAAAATTTCCGCCGGTTTAAAATTAAATTCCCTCCATCGATGGATCATCGATTAAATTTTTCCTTTTTTTTTTCTGGTTTGTTATATTTAATGATTATTTATAGTTTTATTATTGACGTAAGAAAATCTTAAGTATGAAATCTCACAAGCACGCATAAACGAATGAACTTAAATAAAGTGAAAAAGTGAACAACCTTTTTTTCTCAGCCATCCCAAGGCGTTCGAGTCGCTGTACTTTGTCACTCGCCTTTTACCCATAATACAATTCAACGCGATAATATACACATCCGTCGAACGTGAAACGCTCAACGCCCGATATTCAAGAATTTCCAATATAAAAGAGCAGTCCTATCTATCCAACACATAAATTCTTACTTTCGTTTCGCTATAACGAAGTCTCCATCCTTCCTTTCGATCGAAAATCGTCTCGGATTCAGCAAAATCGATTTCCCTTTCTTATCACGATCACCGAATTTTCCGTTCCCTTCGGACGATGCAACTCTTCATTCTGGACGCACCTCGATCATCCACTCGATCTACAGTGCGATCCACACACGCGATCTCTCGCAGACGCATTCACCCGATCGGCAATTTTTTTCCTTATATCAAGAAGACAAAAAAAATTTTTTTTTCGTCCTTTTATTCAAGCGAAGAAAAAAATTTTAATCCGCCGGAAAACGCGATCAATTTTGCGACGGTGAAACCACGCGGACGGCAGTGACGCGCGCGATCGCCTCCTCGATCGTGCCGCGATCGCGATCGACGTAATGATCTAGCGCGGCTTTAACGCGTGTGCTCTGATCGGTGCGGCTTACCGAGCGGACCGGCGGTGACTGCGGTAAATCCAAATCGGTTAGCCGTGAACTGCCGGCGCTACTGGCAACGCTCCTTCCCCGCATCGTCTCGTTCTCCTTCGTACAGTAATCTTGCATACGCGCGCATGAACGCGGTCTGTATATTATATACAGTAGCGATATATCCGGCTCGTCGGCACACTCGCGCCACCTCTCGAACGATCGACATGCATTAAAGTGCATTCGCGTGAATCTGATGCGCCGCGTCAAATTCTCAGCGTGTGTGCAATATTATGTTCCCTCGCGAAGATAAGAGGTGAGAACGAAGATTCGCGAGTGATAAAGTGTGCTGTTCGCGCCGACGGAGCTACTCAGACGTTTAAGATTTAGCTAATTAATGGCTGGTAGTTTTTTTTTTTTTTTTTTCTTCAATTTTTCGCCACGAGCTGTTAAGAACAAAGTTGTTCGTATATTAAAGCGTCGTCGCGAATTTAATAATTGTCGTAATTTACAAATTAATAATTGGCGCCAACGAAAGTTGGCTCATTTGTTTGGACGAGTTAGTAAATAAATTGAGGAGAAAGTGGAGTATTTTTTAATCCCTCGTGCTCCCAGTGCTATTTAACTAAGCATCGTATTAATCTGGCGAACAATGGCTAATTTTTTGCTTTGATTTATTTTAAAAAATACTGAGATTACACATTTAACCCGTTCAACGTGTTGACGACACAAGTAAATTATTTTTAACGCCTAGAATATTTTCTGACTAAAAAATTTCAAAAAAACGTCGATTGTGAAAAATTAATTTTGAAACGGTTTTTTTTGTTTTTTCTAATTTAATTTTGATGTTTATTCTGCGATCCGAGCGGAAAAAACTTTGATGCTGTCCGACTCGGCGAAACGCTAAAATTCGTGCGAAACGTCTGTCTCTTATCTCCGAAACGGAACATGCGATACCGCAATTCCATTCTGCACATCGGATGCATCCTCCCTCGTTTTTTTTTTTTTTCGGTCAGTCTCACGATTATATTTCTGTGTCAATATCACCGTATCCGCATGTGAGCAGATAATTTCCCACCAACACTGTCGTCACCGGAACGGCTGCTCTCGGCTTCATTTATTCCCTCTCGAGTTTATTTTCCTTGCTGGAAATCTTCGAATTGGTTTCGGTAGCGTGAACCACGGGGGAGATAGAAAAAAAAAATTGTGAACGCGGGTGGCCACTTTTTTTTTTCCCTCTGAGCACCGAACTAGCGCACAGACGGAATGCAGCCGGGAGAGCAGTTCGTTTTTGTGACCGGATCGAGGTTTCGTTTTACATTTTCACTGCAGCCTTCAAACGACTCTATTTTTTTTTTTTTTTTGCTATCGAAGCCATCCTCGTTGCAGTCGAGAGCCGTCTGCCGTGGCCGTGCAGTTGAGCCTGTTTGAAGTGCATCGGCGGAATGTGCATCGATCGGGAATTGTTTTGACGTTCGACGTGATTGATATGTGCAGATAGTACGGCATGTTAATTCTATGACTTGTTCGTCTTTGGTCACGGTCGAATCCATGGTCTAGTCTAGCGAGTGGCGAACGTCGTGGGCGTACTCCGGTGCGCGATAATAATTCGCGCACGACTGTACACGACAGGAATTCTCGAGAAGAGCAAACGGCTTGTAGGCCGGGAAGCCCAAAGAACTGTAGCGGGTTTGATGGTTCATAATTTTTAATTTTATTAAGAACACGGTTCGTCAATTAAAAAAAAAAAAAAAAAAAAAAAAATTATGTAGAAAAAAGGTCGGTTTTAGGCTTTTAGGGGGACTAAGCCCGAAAATAAAATTGATTAATTTTTCTCTATTTATTATATTAATATTTCCTAGGTTTTGGAACTCTACCCGCATTGAGGGTGGATCTGTCGTGTAAAGGAGGCTTACCGAGTTATGATTTTTTAATCTGCTTTACCGACTACTAATACAGTCTCGTACAGTCGCGGTTTTCGTAGCTGCGGACAGTTGCTATATAATGAATTCCTCAGGCGTTTTATAGATGCCAGGGTCATTGTGCAAAGTGACGAGAGCACGTTAGTGGTCCTGCTGTATATCTCGTTCGTGAGGATCTCTGCAGTGTAAACCGCCATGGATCAGAGAAACACTTTCGATTCTTGGGTCAGGGCCAGCCGAAGGCGCCGACGGTGAAACCGAAACGTCACGGATGTGGTTTACGGTCATTATAACTTCGCAAAGCTGTTATCAATGTGTACTCGATTTATTTGTTATTCTTTACGCTTGAAAAACCGTGGAATAATCGTTCGTGTAAAATAAATGCGAAAGATCTCTCCCGTCCTAGGATCCTACATCGATCGAGCGAACTAGAAATTATCGATCAACAATCATCGAGTGTTCGATTGCGATGACCCATGCCGACCGGATTGGAAAATTTTTCAGAATTTTTACCGAACTCGTCATACGTGCAAAAAACATATTCACATTTTAATGCATTTTTTTCTACCTGAAAAATCACTAATTTTTTTTTTTATGTCCCATGACAATTGCAGTTTTAATTAACAACAGTGATTTAAAAATGATGAAACAGAGTCGATTTATGATTTGGCGTATTTATCGTGACATTCGGAAACTGTTCGTTGAAATACGTATAAGTTGTCGAGGCGAAAAAAAAAAAACGTTTCTAAAGACCTCGCGATCGGTTCCAGCGCCGACCAGCGAGACCGCAAGTTCACCACCATAATTCGCGAATCGGACGGAACCGGTTGCAGAGGTCGCGGTGTGAGCGGATCCGCAGCCTTGAGTGTGACTAATATGAAATATGGTATAGAAATTTGCGGCAAGCTCATTATATTGTTGATTCCGCGCCTCGCTGTTTTTCTCGTTGCACATCGAGTGCTCTGACAATTGTGCATTTGTATAAGCTGCAGGCGGACGCGTTGATGGACTTATTAGGGCCGTCGAAAGGTCTTTCGCAACAAATCGAAAGTAGATAATGTGTTCCATCTTGCACGATCCGTGTGTCAAGCGCAGCTGCAGAACGAATTAATTGTGCTCCGTTTTCGCTCCACAAATCAAACTACAGAGCAGTCGAAAGCGAATATCGATGGTTATGTCTTATTCCGTCCATTAATTGTCCCGTTGATCGCGATATCGCTAGAATGCACCGCCTTGAGACGTCGATCGGCAGACAAGATCGCGGAAAAGTTCACGGCTGGAAAAACCATGAATAATCGACTAACAATATTTTTCTTCACTGGAATTAATTTTTTTCTTGAATAATTCTTAAAGTCAGTCGCAACGTGCGATTATCGCAAAGAAGCGACTGAATGATTCATTTTTGCATTGTAATGACATCAATTAAATGAAAGGAGGAATCAATTTTTCAAGCACTCGGTAATTTTAATCGGCAACCAGTTCTCCTTCGTTTTTGTTCGTGAAATCCTCGACAAGTTTAAAAAAAAAAAAAAAATTCTCTGGTATTGTGGAAATTTGAAGAAAAAAATTTAATTAATTGTTTAAATTTTCATTTATCAGTGAGCCACAGTGGAGACTTGCGTTACCATCCGTTGCATCGATTACAGGTGGTATAATATCGACGATTGGTTATCGATTATGGTTGACACGCCGATCATTCGTACCAAAGGAATCTTTCTTATCAGCGGTGAATACATTTGTGTGTCGTTGGAAATTATGCAAAATTCATCGTGAAATTACCGACGGAGTAAAGAACTCATTAAATTAATTGACGGTAAGCTGACTCAATGATCCAAGCTCTATTTTCCAAAAAAACAATTAAACCAATGATTCTGCGGATAAATGTCATTTTAACAATTAATAACGATGAACTATCGTAATTACACGCTATAAATTGATAATAAATAACAATAATATAATCAAAGCTATGCGACAGGGCAGGATTCGTTTCAATGTTTTTGCACGCTCTTCCATAGTCAGAGCTATAAAAATCGGAAATTTAATAATCAAAGTCGTGAAGGAATTTATCTCAAATTTTCCGCAGATTCTTCGTTAGTCGAAATCGTCAGCTGAAACGAGATCGCTTTCGCCCACGCGACTGACATCGAAAAGAGTACTAAAATTTCTTCTACTCCAAAATTCTGCACGTCCCGCGTAAAATCATAATTCCATTTCTCCTCCATCTCATCATCGATTAAACCATAAGTCCTCGAGCATCGGCCCTAAAATTTCTCCAAAACTTCCGTCAACCCTCAAAACCATCTCACCTCCAGCAACCCCATCAATAAAAAAAAAATAAAATATCTGAACCTCGCATCGATAACGCTTCATAAAATGTCAAAAAAAAAAAAAAAAAAAAAAAAAAAAACACACGATAATAATACACTCGCCTCGAAACAACCCTCCGCTGTCGAGGACCGCGCGGTCCTCGCATCGTTCTCCTTAATCATCGTAATTCGACAATCGCATTGTCACGCAGCGTGACTGTGTACAAAACCGGTGCGACGGGGACGAACGAAATGAAAAATTCGATCGCGCAGCCGAGGAGCGAGCCACAATGAAGACGTCTCGTTCTCGGCCGGCCGAGGGAGAAACGAAGAGTCGACGACGAATTGGGTCCGGCCACTTGAGCGTCAAGGGTCCGTGTACCACGTCCCGTGCATAATGCAATAATAAAAGCGTTTCATGCTCGCAGGGTTGCACACCGAGGGGATGCTGCGGACGGTGCTCGCGCGAGCGTGGCGTCGCAGCGGGCGCGACGAGTCGCGCCAACTTTACACGTGTAAAGCGAGAACCCTCGCCCCGTCCGTGTCGTCGGGTTGACTGTGCGGACGGGATGTTTCACGGTGAGGGAGCTGGACGCAACTCCACCGAGCGTGCGAGCCTGTCTGGTCGCGGCGCCGCTCTACCTCGTCCATCCTACAAATTGGTAACGCAAGCTTACGCTAGCGTTCCTGCACGCGTACGGGAGTAACGGCGAGAGTCTACGTTTACGCCTACGCCATATTAAAAACCATGGTGGTAATTCGGGTGCCGGTTACAGTCTCAAATTTTCAAGATAATTCTGCGCGAAGTTACGTGACGAAAAAACGTCGACTTCGAAATTTGAGTATCAAACTGGATGTTACGTCATACAGTGACACGTAACTTCTTTTTTTTTTTTTTTTTTTTTTTTTTTTTTTTTTTTTTCATGTGAAAGTAATATTCTGTGAAAGAGATGACATTTCCGTTTTTTTAGACATTCGGTCGTCAAACAGAGGAGGTTTTGCACGATAAACGTCACTTCCGTCGCTCGGAAGGGCGTAACTTCCGGTTTCAAAATTTTTCCGTTGGAGCTTGAATCACGCTTTCTCTGTTCTCACCTCGAGGTGATAACTCATGGGAAATTCATGGGAGGACATCACTTCCGGTTGAAAGCTCAGATTTAACCCAATAAAATCTAGAATAATTGAAATTTTTCATTGTTATCCAATTGTTTCGATTTTAGTGTACAGTCGTTGCATCCGTTTTTAATGTTAGCTTCGGCGATCGGAATCTGAATGATGTAAAAAAAAATGTTGGGCCGAGGAAACGGTCGAGATAAAGGTTGTAAAGTAGTGTAGTAGCGAGAAGTCGCTCTGTACAGCTGGCCGTGGCGAATTTCTTCTCGACAGGGGGAGGGGGAGAGGGAGGTTTTTAGGAAGCGCACGCCGTCACGACAACCCTCGAGGCGTCCGTGCGCTCAACCCCGCAGCGTAGCCAACACCGTCAACAACCCTCTGGAGAAGTGTCGTTGGGTGGGCCGGGAGCGCAGTCGATCATCGTTCCTCAACATCGGCTCGACCCTCGTCCTCGTAAAACCCCGTTACGTCGTCCATTATGCTATCATTGCCCTTTCGCTAATATTATTATTGTCGCGCGATGTCATTGTCGTCGTCATTATTATCGTACGGTTTAACGGGGTTCGCCCGATCGAAACGAGAGAAAGATAAAGTGGCGAAGGGAGCGAAAAAGGACGAAGGAAGACGATGTCGAAGAGCATTCGTTTCCGGAAGCTGCGGGCCTGTAGATTACGTAACATAATAGCCTAATATACCGATTCACCCCATAGCAGTGGAATATACTGCTGCAGCATATTATTCGGCATTCATCTTTTGCCCGAGGCATTCATCGTTTGAATATAAAATTCGGTTCTTCTTCACCGATTCGTCATAATAATATTTCACGGGCGAGATCGTGCACGGCGCGAACGGCTAAATTTCCACCCTCGACAAAGCTAGGAAGTTGTTGCATGTCATAGTTTTTTTTCCACTGTAACAATTGTCGTCGAGGGGTCAAGAGGTGATTTGAGGAAAAATAAATTTGCTGACTGAGCGACGATCCTTATAATACAATATCGTAATTTATTATACAAATTGTTAAAAAAAAACCATTCGAAAATTAATCAACGGTATCGGAAGCTTTTTTATATTGATCGTGTCTGAATTTCGCGGAATAGGAATGATATATTGTACGTAAAGTACGCTACGTAATAGCCTGATATACCGATTCATCGCAGAATGGTGAAATAATGCTGAAGCATATTGCCCAGCATTCATCTTTTGTACGAGGCATTTATCTTTTGAATATAAGATTCGTTTCCTTCTTCGCCGATTCGTCATAATGATATTTTATGGACGACATCGAGCCCGGAGTAAAAGGCAAAATTTCTACCCACGGAAAAGCTACGATGTTATTGCATGCTACAGTTACTCTTCATTATAATAACTTCCATAAAAAGTCGCGTGATAAAACGTAAGGAAAAGTTCTCTCTTGTCAAGTCGTAAGACGTCCACGCGAATTCCCGGGCTGAAAAACGATTAATATAATAAAATACAATATTATAATTACTCATGTGGTAATAATACAAGAGCTGTAGATAACGTTACATAATCGTCTAATACACCGACTCACTCCGTAATACCGGAATATTGCTAAAGAACATTATCCAGCATCAATAATTCAAATATAAAATCCATTTTTCCTTCACCGACTGTCCATAATAAAATTTTACGGACCTCGATACAGACGTGAAAAGCAAAACTTCCTCCGTAAAACGACGAATTTGCATGTCATAGTTACATTTTACTGTAATAATGTCCATCGGCAACCGCGAGGTACGCGGCGATAAATATAACATAAAATAATACTGTAATCACTAATTAAACGGTAACAATTCAAACAAATTATATAAATATAATATATAATATATAAATATATAAATTATATAAATTACAATAAATGAAATAATATTTTTTCATTAGAATTGCTTCCACAATGTCGAATGTACAAACACGCGCAGTGTACACGGTGTACATAACGCTGTAAAAAATTTAAAAAAAAAAAAAAAAAAAAAAAAAAATTGCTATATTTTGTCCTTACGCATCGTCGATTTCGTGTGTACACACCGCGCTCGGACGACCATTTCTGCCGCGAGAGTCACGGACGTGTTGCGCGTTCCCGAGGGTGGTGGGAGCCGAGTTTGCCGCACGTACCGCTCAATGCCCATGTTCATAGTTTTCTCGCCCACCTATCCATCTCCCTCATTTCTCCACCCTCACTCGTCGAACTACATTAATGCCAACAACAAAGTATATATGTATTTATATACCGCATATATACATACGTATGCATGTACGCATGTAGATCCCGGTTCATCCCGAACCCCGTTCACGTAACACGTCAGCCGTGGGGCCGCATCGGCCTCCCCCAGGCCGATGCAGCCCCACGGCTCCCACAAACCTGATTGATTACGCGACCGAGAACTCCAACGTCCATCCCGAAGCTGCTGTTTATGTGCAACATCTCCCAGTGTTATCTTACTCTGGTGTTTACGTCAACCCGTGAATATCTAGTAATTGTATACGTTTCACTTCGGAACAACACTAACATGTACCGCTGGGTGGAGCAATGACCGATAATTCGTGGGGCGGTGCGGCTTTTAGAGCGACATCCGCTAGGACCGATTATTCGAGCACTTTTCGTCGGTCTCGCGGTCTCGGACTTTGGTCCAGGAACCAAAGATTCTGGGAGCATCGGGGAAACGAGGGAAAGATCGTCGAATCATGGATTCTGGTTTATTCATCTAAATGGTAGGACCATTCGTATTAATTTTTCTTACCCCAATGTGGGATTGATATAATGCAGTAAATTTATCTATTTGTTCGTGAGGTTGAAACGACTCGATTCGTTCTTTATTTTAGATGAACCATCATATTGTAATGTGGGGTTTGGGGTTTGGGACTGAGAGACTGGATTTTCAGAGAGACGAATGGAATAACTTGGTATGGCGAATTACGTCTCGATCGGACTTTGAAGGAGAGCGGCGGTTCAACAATTTGTGTTTGAGATAAATAGCGATTGTTGTAATTAATAACATCAACCCTAAAACCAAACACGCACGTTGTTTGATTTGGTCGGTCGTAGCGATATTGTAATGCGGGTTGATTTCACTCGGTTGTAATAATATTACATTACGGGTCAGTTCCGGAAGGCGAGAGACCGAGTTGGGGGAATATGGTTCGGTTTATACGTAATCGATTTGTATTCCAATCAGGTTCCACCATATTCTCAACTTAAACCTTGTTCAAATATCGTCGATAAACTTCTCGAGATCCTCCTTGCCGACTCATCTAAGTACTTCACTGTTCGTGGAGTCTCGTTATGTTCTCATGATTTTGCGTCATTAGTGGTGGCGAGTGGGGCAAAATGGACCAACATCTTCCATCTCACATCTATTTTTTTATTCCTGGCTTGAAACAATTGGATGAAAATAATTTTTTTCCCCATAACTGGAAATTCGCTTCATCCGTTCCTGGTATATCAAATCTAATTTGAAAGTGTGGTGAAAATACAAATATACTGAAAACTTTTACGCGGAAGTTGACTTGGCCCGTCATAGAAAAAATTTAATTAAATTGCATAAGTAATAAACACTGTATTAAAAACTCTGGAAATATTCTACATGAAACTCGATTTAATTTCACTACAAAACTACTTTGAGTCACTGTAAAATTTTATCAATTTTTTATGGTCTGGAAAGATTTGATTTCTGTGTCGTTAATGTTCCCCGCTAAAGTCCCCGCACAGAAGCAAACGTCACCGAGAATTCGGGTTTCAGTCCTCGCTCACTTACTTCATTGAGCTCGAACGGACAACGAGAAACCAAAACGTTGCAACGTCGTACACCTCTGTGCGGAGCCATCGGACGGATGGATTCGTAGGGTGCAGGTCGATGAGTTTGACCATGGGAGTCTCGAACTTGCCGTTGGCCGGAGTCAATGGAAAGGGTCCATCGCTCTCCGCCCGTAGAATTAGTTCCGGGGAGTCCATTATGACCAGGAGAGTTCTCCGAGTGGTGAATAAACGAACCACAGGTGTAAGACTCGTCCTGGCTCGAGTTTACCCTCCAGTCCGTTCATTCAGAAAATTTCCGAAGTCTTCCGGTGACGAATGGCCCAGCTCTGCTACGACTGAACCACCTTCTCGTCTCGCACCTCGCTCCTTCGTTGGGAAATCTTGCGAGGGAGCGTGTCGCAAACTCCCTCCGGAATCGAACCGCTGTACGCTTGTCCGGGTAAACGGCGGATTCCTCAGTCACCGAGTCGGCCGAAGACGCTCGTAAACGCAGTGTCCACTCGGTTGAATGAAGAAAGTAGCATAGAATCTCGTACAATGCGTGAACTTGGGAGGACTGCGACGAGCTCTTAGTTTCGGACTTTTTGTCCCGAAGTCCCATGAACGACGATGATCGCTCCTGGGTTTGCTCCTCTCGTCTTCGAACGACACTCACGGAACACACAATGAAGACCATTTGTCGAGAGGACTTCATCGACGAGCACTTCATCTCGAGATGCCCGAGGAGTATCCGCAACGCTACTCGCTTCCAATGTTTGCCAGGTCGCACGGTCATCGTGCGCCGGAGGATGGACGGAGACATCCTGGAGCGAATCGACTATTGGAAGCTGCGGGTCGACGATGCGGCATTCACGAAACGTGTAATTTCGAGAAAAGCAATTTTACGAGGTTTTAACAAAAAAAAAAAATAGGCCGCGGCACAATTTTGAGAGTTCGACTAAACACTTTGAGAGTCCGGGAGATGAAGAAGACGCTGAAAACATGGCGTGTTTTCGGGCGATGGTTTCCCTCGTGATTTTTTAATTCGGCTGAAAGACACGCAGCTTTCACTCGTAATTAAGGGCATCATTTTTTTTTATTGGACTTGTTTTGATGAGGCGATTTTTAAAAACTCATCTGGATGAGTTCGAGCATACACGAAAAATAGGAAATCGTGGTGCGCTCGTCGAAGCCGATGAAGCCGCGACGAAACATTCGTACAGCGAAAGCAATTCCAACAACTCACGACGCAGGTTCCAATTTGCGTAGCGCCGTTGGTATGTTTCGTCCTGAATCAATGAACCGGGTGGAGGGTTCAATATCCTGCACTCTCACCGTCAGCTCATTCGTTACATTCGCAAAATGATCGACCGAGCTCTTCGCTGTCGCATTGTCCTTTCCTCGTCGCGACAATCCGATCCGGACAACAGTTAATGAGGATTATCGATGACCATTCCTCGATCGTGCAGCGGTCACGGGAGACCGCGTCGTCCTTCTCGTGACTTGCTGCAGCGTTCCACTGAAACAATGTGTACAAAGGGCCGATTAATACAGCCAATCCAAATTACCAAATGCAATAAGAGAAACCTAAAATCAACTCTACGATAAATAATGATCTGCTCGAAAAAATGTAGCTCTTCAAACCGAAAAATACTAGACTCGAATTCTCAAAGAAAACAATTGTAGAATCCTAAAATAAAATGTATTATTTGGTGGCGTAGTGATAAAATCTAGGAAGAAATTAATTATCAGGGCCCGAGAGGGAAACTTCAACGAAGTCCCTGAATTCATGAAAATGGGACAAAAATACAACCTTCGAAAGCTACGATTAACGCAAGGAAACAAACAATCGAAAGAGCTCCCTAAAAATAACTCAAACGATACGGTAAAATAAGTTGAGAAGGAAAAAAAAAAAAAAAAATTGCTCCATGTACGGTACGTGTACGAGGCATTAACGGCGTAGCCGAGAGTGAGATGCCTATCGAGGTATGGAATAATCGAGTGGCATTTTTCACGCTGTTTGCAAACAGTTTGTAAACCACGGTTCGCCGTACGGAGTAGTTAAGCGCGTATTAGTGTAATAGTACAGATATAGTGTCGATACGTTTTCGTGGATGTATGCGTGCAGTATGAGCTGCGACACAGGAGAGCGCGGGTCCCTCGCAAAGGGCGAATTTATGATGGGGGGTGCGGAGAGACTTCGGCGCATGACGCCAACGGGGTTGTCGAGTCGAGGAAGGGGTCAAGAGATTCCGTCGTTCTCTGCTTCCTCGTCGGATTCCCGCGTCCTCCGCGTCTGTCCTTCGCCGTTCGCAAAGGGTGAACGAGGGCGGAGAGTAACGGGATAACGCTTTGATATTACTAGGGCGAGGGCGAAATGGAAGGACCGAAGAAACCCGGGCCACCGAGACCTATGAAGAGTATATAATGCAGTAGAAAAAAATCTTTGCAAAAATCGGAGTAACAACTGCAAGTCGTATACACATGTGTATTGTGATATATTTTTTTCATATGTATATTATAATAAATATAAATATTTGGATATCACGCGGTCCGAAATAGCGCGGGATTGCAAATAAGACACGGAACGATTATCGATTATCGATATTATTCATTTGAAAATCTGATCTGAGCGTCATTTATCGCACGGGAATTTAATGATATATTTTTTAGGGTCTGTCGCGAAAAGGATATTTTTCCTTTTTCTGTGTACTTTTAAAGTAAAGATGTCGATGTCAAATTGTACCTCAGGGGAAGTGGTTCCTAACAAAAAATTCTAAGAGCCGCGTGCGGCGTTTGTGCACAAAAGAGCGGCACCTTTTAAACACAATTGTCAAAGAGCGCCTTTCGCGAGATGTTTTTTTTTATCGAAATAGTTACATCAGCAGTGAGGAACATTTTGCCATTTTTCGAGTCAGCCTAAAATGTATATTCTTTATTTTTACTTATTAATTTGTTTACATAGGCAACTCTAAGAATTACTGGTAGCATGAATTAAAAAAAAAAAAATTTCCACCCTCCAAAGCTAGAGATCTCAATCTCAAGTTAATCGCTGTGAAATAACCGATTAAAAAATCCTAAGACTTATTATAGAGTTCGGTACCGCATCCACGTTTGTACCCAAGAAAATCGGACAACTAAATTTATCCGATTTGATTGATTTCTCCAGAACCAACAACATTAACAAACAAAAAAAAAAAGGATCTTCAAAATCCTAAAACAACCCCAGGAATATCAGTCCGCCGAACCGCAATGTGCCACGGTTGAACAAAAACAAAAAAAAATTGTCTTCACAGACGACGAATTGTTTCCAAATCTACAATCCCTGATTCTTCCCATTTCCCAACAACGTCCGTAGTCCAAGAGCAGTGGAAAAAAAAAAAAAAAAAAAGAAAAAAAAAAAAAAAAACAAGCCCAGAGATCGGTCGGATCTCGTTGATGCCGGCGTGTCTTCCAGCTAGTGGAGTTCGCGTCGGTGAAAGGGCGACGTCGAACAAGACTATTTCACTTATGGAATCCGTTCACACAGGAGCGTCGCACAGTGGTTTCTGTGTGGCGGGTTTGCCTTGCGTTTCAGCCGTTCCCTCCCACACCGAGAGGACTTTCGCGATGCTCTTTGGCTTGCCGTACTGGAGATCGGGACAGAATTGCACAGAGGGGTAAAACGGCACGGCTAGGGCCAAACTCCATTAGCCAATAATTTTTGGACGACCCATTTAGCCCCAACGACACTTTATGATTTCCGAACCCATTATGCCCCACTTACCACCATCGTCATTGATTTCAGAAAATTACCTATTGTCTCGTTATTCCGTTTTCCCCCCCCTCGGGCCATTTTGCCCCGGTCTCCTCTATACCGGGGCTTAGCTGCAACAGAAGCACCGGCAGCGTCGGGTTTTTCGTTCGGCGTCGTACGGTAACGCACAAGACGCCGGTGCATTGCGATAGACGCCGAACGGAGCTGGTGCTGCTTCTGATGCTGGCGTCGGCGCACATCAAAGAGTCCTGCATGCCTCACCGCCGCATCTATCATACCGCCGTTACCGCCACCGCTCACTCCGCGGCTCCGGCCTGGTCGGCCTGCACCGCCGCTCCTTCACTGACGTTTCGCTTTTCGATTGACTCGATCCCACACTCTCTCTCTCTCTTCGGCCGCTCGTCGTTGTATATAAAGGATGTATAGGACGCGTATGAGGTAGGCTGAAGAGCCGCGGGCGGGATATCGCGGGGGCAAAAATCGCTGCATGTGCGGTGTGTTGCAATCGCACCGGACTCCGCGCCAGAGCCGGGAGGCTGCGAGCATTCATTAAGTAACGAGCTCGAGCCGAGTCATACAGAGAGGTGGGGATTTTCAGAGCGCGGATAAAAGGGCGGAGAGGAGGCACCGAGCCAAAGAGGCGGAGACAGTAGTGGAAATCTCTTCTGCGAAGGAATTCAGCGAATTTTTTTTTTTTTTTTTTTTTTTTTTTTTTTTCAGCTTCATGGTTCGGATCAGCCGGTGCTGAAAAGCCAATCTGTTACGAAGCGGCAGCTCGGGACCGCGCACGGTCGCCGTGGGAAAAATGCGAAGGGGGATTGGATTTCTGGAACACAGGATTTTTTTTAAACGATTTTCGAATTATTTTCGCATGGAGGATTTTTGGAGTGGTATTTAACGTTCAGCTTTTTTTTATATAAATTTTATTTCATTTCGTCTCCAAGAAGTGGCGTCGAGTCATCGTCTCGAATTAAAAATCGTGCACCTGACTCGTAACGTGGATCTCCCGTGAATGCGTATCTCGATTCGAAATCAAATTTAAAATGGATATTTTGAAAACGGGGGCAATTCCTCGAGGCGTTTCCACACTCACCCGGGATCATCTTTCAGGCTCCCTCGCTCGGGCAACGAGTATAACACCGGGTCGGCGTCAGCCGGAGCAAGGTCTTCTTAGGGAATCAGATACAGCGCCCAGCAGGTCACGAAATCCCTTCTGGCTCGGTTGTCCGTGTGTGTGTGTATACACAAGCAACTCGATATTATTTGTCACCCTTGAGTCAGGTAAAGATCAGGGTCCGTTGAGAAGAGTTGGAGAAAGGGGATTATGGGTATCCAAATATCCAAGTCCTCGGCTATAATGAGGCTAAGCGGGAGGTATCCACGTAAGTCCGAGTGGTAGAATACGGCATTTTTCGGCTCTTCGCTCCCGAGGAGTTCTGGAGTTCATCCACGAACCGGCCTCTACGCTTCCACTTTCCCTCCATCGTTCACTTTCTCCCGCTCCTCTCCGCTTCCACCTTCGTCTACTTGTCACTCCGCGTCGGCTCGCCGTGACAATGGACGAGAGGACTCGGAGGTCTCGCTTTCTCTCCGGATTCATTACACTTAACGAGGGGCTTATTATTTAAAAAGGATTACGTTAATTCGTGGAGAGCATTCGGGCATTCAACTTGCGCGGTGCCCGCTGCTACCGCGGGTACCCCGGGGTACGTTGCTCTCCTTAATACCGGCTCGGTAAGAAACACGGGCGATTATCCGGTTGCGGCTTTCCGGGGGTCAGTTTTTATTTACGAGGTTCGAGAAGGAGCAACGGGAAAACACTCTTCGAAAGTTCCTCAGAATGCATTGGCGAGGACATTGCTTGCGATGTCCTTCGGAATGCTTCCGTTAGTCCCACGGAAATTCTTTATTGTGTCGGTGAAGAAATTGAAAGACTCACTTAACAAAAAAATCGTACTTTTTTTTTTTGGCGGATGTTGCTGAGGGACGTTTTTTCAAATGCTTCCGGTATTTTGAGTAATTCTTTTTTAAGGCTACAAAGAAAATTCTTATTTTCGGAAATGGTTTTTCCACCGACATTGCTGAAGAATGTTCTTTCGAACAGCTTTTGGTACTTTGGCTATTTTTTTTTATACGGGTAAATAAATTCAAGATCCCATTAAGGAAAAATTATTTTCATTACGAATTTTGTGGAGCATATTATTTTCAGCCCTCTCTTGAGTTCCAAGGATATTCTTTGTTCGCATCAACTAACAAATTATAACTATGTATCGAAAAATTATTTTTTTTCGAGTATCAATGGAGGATGTACATGCAAACTGCTTCGGGTATTCCAGGGCTGTAATTTTTTTTATGACGGCAAAACAATTCAAAGACCCACTCCGAAAATCATTTATTTTTCACCGCTCGGGAATGCACTTTTATATATTTACCAAAAATTCGGCATTGGAAAGGAAATGCGGTGCCGAAGTTTTGAACCTTCGATTCGTGTCTTCTCGTAGAGCACGACTCGTGAAAAAATTAATTTGCATGGTGTCTTCGGTGTCTTCGACTGTTTTCTTCGGCGCCTTTGCTCGTCGGTCCTGGAATGAGGGGTGGAGGAAGGCAGTCAGCGAATCTCAGATAGTTAAGAAACGATACGAGAACCCGTGCTCTCGGCTCTCTCTCTCTCCGCTGTTCGGCATAATAACACCGTTGACACGGATGATGGATCGAGGCGGATTCGCATCGTCTTCGGCCCTCGTCTCTGCATCGGTATAATAAAGCATAAGTGTTAATCATTTCTCGCACGAGTTTCGCTGTTCGTGTCGAAATGTTTCGCGTCGTAATTCACTGTATCAAGCACTCATTCTTCCGTATTCCTACGACTCATTATTATAAACCAGCGGTGTTTTTTTTTTTTTTCTGGCACGCGCTTCGCCTCCGTGTGAGTTCCAAAGTGTGACGTTTCAAAGGCATTTTACCTCATTATACCGCGGTCAGATTTTCAATTTTAATCCAGCGAAAAATTAATTTAATTAAAAAAAATCGTGAAAAATTATAAATAAATGGTCCCAAACATGACCTATTATTTTCCCGGTTTCAACCCTAAAATTAACCGACCCATCAGCCTTATGATGATAAGGTGACCGGCCCAGTTTTCTATGAAACGTAATTACAGAAACTTCCAACATGTCGAAGAGCAGATTTTATTCTTGCTTAATCCCGCAATACTCGAGAAATTAGGATTACATCACGAACATATTTTATTACACGGTCATCCAATAAATGACAAAAAAAAAAACGATAAAAAATTACGAACAAATGGTTTCATCCATGACTCGGCGTTACCCCGTTTTGGAGCCCAAAATTAACCGGCTGATCAGTAGCAGCCCGCTGACAATAAACTCCAGCCGTTTTTGGCACGATTTCACAACGGTAATGATACACCGTCGAATTTTCGTCCGCGTCTCTCGGGGAGTTGGGAATTAGCATTAGAACCCGGTGACAATGGGGGGTTGACAGGGGAGTGAACGAGGTCGGAATCTCTCGTGGGCAGCGGCGGTGGTCGCCGTCACAATGGGCATTAATAGACACGCGGAGGGAACGAGAAGAGATTATTGGGGATGAGAATATTATATGCCCTGTAGCCGCGTTAGGGCTTGCCGGAGAGGGGGAGAAAGCAACTTCTCCCCCCTTTCGGCCGACATTAAGTTGTGGCTAATAATTACCGATCCTCGTTAGGCCTGCCAATGGAACGGCCTCGCCCACCTGCCCTTTACGATACTCTAATATTGTAAAGCCGGTTCGTGTTGCGGTCGGAGTCATCATCGCTCGCACGTGCCGGCTCGTTGTTACACCTCCAGCCAACACGAGATACTCCGATAGTTTCCTCGTCTCTCCTCTGGTTTTCCTCGCTCACCGTTCTCGCCCTGTGCTCGTCATCGTTTCTCGCACCCTTCCGCGCGCGTGAGCCACAAACGGAGCGAGACGACGGGCGTGCAGAATCTGCGCGGAAACGACCAAGTTGTCGCGGACTTTGATTATTCCCATTCTCCGTGACGCATCGCGCTTACGTAACATTTCACTCGAATACCACACGATATTATTCACGCTTTTTCGCAAGATAACGCGATTTATTTTTGTGATTATCGCTGAAATTAAATTACGTTGTTTTTTAATTTTTTTTTTTTTTCAGTGGAGGGATTTGTGGATTCGTTGGTTCGATCGTTGTTGCCGGGTGGATTCGGCTTGGAGGGAAATTAAGGGGTGAAGAATAGAATGGTTATTATTCTCTTATTTGAGATGAGCGGTACTTCAGATTTCGAGTATTTATTTTGGACTTTAATTACTTTATGAAGACTTCAAGTAGCAAGTACAAGTACTTTTTCAGTAGACGATCGTATTTCGGATTATTAACAAATAACATGACGTCCTGTCTCTATAAATCCATGAATACCGGTCCGACCTTTTCAAAAAGTATATTCTTAAAGTACTTTAATTATAAAAAAAAAAAAAAAAAAAAAATACAAAAACTTATTCTATTCTACGAATTATCATTTTTCCAACAATTTGTATTTTACTTCCGGCGCAGTTTTAGTACAAGAAAATATCGAACGGATATTAAGATAGAAAATATTCGTGATTGTCTACCGACAGTCGATGGCGGAAAAAAAAAAAAAACGTCTAATAAGCTCCGATATTTTTCCAATTTTTTTGTTCGCCATGCACGGGTCATGGATTTTGAATTTTTTAATTCCTACGATTCCGAGGTACCCGCACGGCAGAACTTTGATGCGAACTGTCGTTATGCTTACAATACTCTGATTCCACAGTGGGTAATTACTCCTATACGCTTCGGCCGCGCGCGAGCTCCGCGCGAGTCCGACTAATTGCGTTATTCAGGAATGATCAATCAGCAATTAGCCCCGTACTATGCGAGCCGAGAAAAGATGTCGGGCATACCGTACTATACGGGCACGTATGTAGGTACTCGACCCACTGTGTGCAATGGATTACGGAAGGATGAAAGCGCGAACGCCGCTCGCACCCACCGCTTATGACATGAAATTACAAATCCGCATGTGATAAAAGTTCGTGCACCGGTCAGCGTGCTGAATTCGCAAAGGACGGCCAGTCAACCCGTGCGGAGAGTTCCAAATGTGGAACAGACTGCGACCAGATTGAACAGAAGTGAGAACTCGACGTACGGGCAGTTCATTATAACCAGCCGACATATGAAAACTGCCAGAAACGCATTTTATTCCGAAAAGTTATGTAGAGTAAAAAATGAGAATATGATATTTTTATAACAATTTCACGTTCCATATTCGTAACTCGTATGATGAGCATCGAAGAGTTTCACTTCTGAAAAAATCTATCGTAAAGAAAGTATGTGATTTCCAGGTTCCCGTTTTATTCCTTGCTTCCGCTCGCAAATAGTCAGAATTTTCTTGTACTTTATTTTTACTAATAGACATACACGCGTGTATAAATATATGCGATGTGACGCTCTGCAAATTATACTAAGGTGTAAAAACTTCCGACCGTTCTGAACGGCCAGTACTGGCACAGCGTCGGCGAAGCGTCGGCCACAGCTCGGCCAACTCAAAGATCGTCTCAATCGCTATCAGCTCGTTTCCTCCGATGCGCAAAATTCTTTCTCAACGAGACACATCCTCAAATACATAAATTTATGTATACAAATGCATGTATAAGTATGTATACGTACGTGTCCGAAGGATTGTTAGAAGTCCACGCCAGTTAAAAAGTGACAGACCGGTCGGGTATGATGGATGAGAGGGCGGCCAGTTTACGTGATCGGGACATGATCGCTCGCGGACGGGGTGGTCCGTCTGTCCGGTCTTCTTCCCCCAACCAAACTCCCCTTTTCCTTCGTCTCCGGACCGATCGTTCCTTCCTACTCTCTTCGTCCTCTCGTCGTCTTCCTCGAGTTCGTCCCCGGTCCGCGCGTTTCCTATCGTCGAGGAGCCGAGCACCGCGTGCGTCGGCACTCACACATCGGACCGACCGAGAGCACCGACCACCTCGAGCGCCGAACCCTCCCCCGTCACCGGCAGGTGAGCGATCTCGTTGTCATGTCCCGCGGACGTGCGCTCCGCGCTCGCCGGCCGGCAGAAACCTCGCGCTGTCTCCGCGTCTCTCTCTCGGTGAAGCCGATATACTCCGGTACTTGGCGCCCGGACGAAAAATCAAAGAGATAAGAAAAGAGAGAAAAAAAAACAAAAAAAAATTAAAAACACCACACACGCGCCGTACGCGGTCCGTCGTCCGTCTCGCACGGTCGTGGAGCGTCGATCAGGACTCTGGGAATTGGAAGGACAAAAAAAAAAAATTGTAAAAAAAAAAAAAATTTCAATCTATCGAGAACAAAAACTTTGAGGAGAGTAGGTGGAGATTATTTCGATGATAAATAACACCTTATTTGTTTCCACTGAATATATATACATGTCATTAAGCGGGAACATATGGAGCGATATATGGCATATCCGAGAGATCGTGACTGTGTGCAGGTTCGATATCGATATCGAACCGCTCTCGATGTTACTTCTGCGGCATCCACGATCTACGCGTTACGCAACGTTCTAACGAAATTCCGAGCGAGGGGCAGTGTGTGAATCACATGTGTGTGTGGCTCCGAAATTCCGGGGCCGGTTTTCTTTTTTCTTTTTTTTTTATCTTTTGACTGACAGCAGTCAGCCGTTGATATCTTCGGGACCTGTGGGAAGAGCCGTCCGGGTGTGCGTGTGTGTGTGTGTAAATGTGTATGCGACCTTTCATACGACTTCGACCTGGCCCCAACCCTTGGATCGGGCACGCTATTTTCTATATGAGTTAACGGACTCTCGAAAACACATGGATTTTTTTGTTGTTAGAATTCATGAAAATTTTTTAAATAATTATTTATGATTTCGAGAATAAAGTCGATCGTCATAATTTAAAAATCCATATCCGTCATATATAAACCTTTTTGAAGATTTGAGCTGGACTCTCATTTCTCTTGCAAGAAGTTGGTAAATATGAGAAGAAAAAAATGTCTCTACGCAATATTGAATTTTCACAATTTTAACGGACTTTCCAAAGATTTTTCGATGTAAAATGGAAAAAAAAATAATAATTCGTCTAAAGAATCTAAAGATTCTTCGAATCTCCTCGGAAAAAACATCCAGCTCGAAACGATTCAAAATGCCCGTCGCACATGCACATATCTGTCGAAAAAAAAAAAAAAAAAAAAAAAAAAAAAAAAAAAAAAGATATTTTAGTTCCCTTCGGCCACACGCGCTGGAATCCTCAGCTAATTCAATGGCCGCATGCATAAAAACTGCGGGAGTCGCGGCAGCTTCTCGAGTCTCCCGGTTCGTCCGATGCCGTTTTTTTTTCTTGCTCGCCGATCGCTTCGGCCACTCGGTGGGCGAAGAGCCGAGTCACGTTACGTTTCTTAGCCACGAGCGAGAATCAGCGAAACCGAAATTGCGACTCGTTCGAAATTCGTACGGACGTAAGGTCGGTTCGAGCGCGGAGCCTCACGCTGTGCCCTCGTCCGAGAGAGATCGTATTCGCGCGTAGAATCTCAGCGTTGGGAAGGGCCGCGGTAACAAGTGCCAAGATGCGTTCCCGCGGCTGGAAGCTGCCCGGGACGAAGGTCCAGGTTAACGTGTCTTGCCGGACCCAAGGAAAGAAGACAACGGGGGAGACCAGTAGCTTCTCATCCGCAGACGCCCCGCTGAACTCCGCGTTGTCCCTCCTCATCTTCTCCCTCGTCATCTCCGTCTTTATCGTTCCCCCGGCGTACATCGCATTAGATATGCAGACACATTCACATTCTTCTTCGTCCTCCCGGTCGGGCTGGCCCGGGCGGCGATCAACGGACTCGTTGAACCGCGACTCACGGAATGCTTTGCCGATGCCGGATCGTCCTAGCTTCCAGCCGCGGGTGTGTTTTATATTAATTGCCGAGCGTACGGGATCGAGAAGCCGATCTCGCGCTACCGGTGCGACCCACAAACCGGGCCCGTAACTCACATTTCATACCGGCCGGACCATCCCGGCTCGTGCGCATCGCGCGCTCGTCTCGAGTCCGGTCCATGACTGATCCGCTCCGAAGGAAAGTTCTCACATTTGGTAAGTTTGTCTCGTGCGTATGCGGAGCGATTTGAGCGCCGACTGACGATTACCGGAAGGCTAATCGTGTATCGGTCGGAGTCGATGCGACCCTCCGTGCCGGATTAGTCGAGGACTTACCATCGACAGAAGTCATTCGCCTGATCCAGATTGATCGCTCCCGGAAGCGAATTTATCGTGGCGAAATCCCGAGAGCGACGAGAAAAAGGACCGTCGACGAGCTTCCTCCTCGCTATCACTTCGATACCGTAGGACTGACGCGTCCCGTGCAATTGATTGGACGATTTCGTTGTGGCCTTTGGCCCGGCTGAGGAGTTGCAACTGCGACGAGATTCCATCGCGATATTCCGTGCTTGATGACCCGGGCGATTCGATCGGAACGACTGACAATGTGAGAAATTCGATTGTCCACCAATAGCTGTATTTCGAGATTCGCGGACACTCAGACATTTTTTCCAGGGGACGTTTTTTTGGAGACGTCAACACCGAGTATTCGTTCGAGCGGAATTAGAATCTGGACTCATTTTTTTTTTTTTTTTTTTTTTTTTTAAAGACGAGATTCACTACCAAGCTATTCGTGTAACAAGATCTCGGGGTGAAATGTCGGTAGCTTGACGTATATTTTACGGGGACAAAACTCGGTCTTCATCTCGCCGCTGTGCGTCAATCTCCGGAGCTTTGGTATATAAAAATAGTGGAAAAGAGCCACCGCGACGCGAACAGACCGAAAATTCGTCGGAGAGATCGTCGACGTTAGTAGCGCCGGGTGCGGAGATCGGACGGGATGCTGCGAGTCGATCTCGTTCGCCCCCTTCGTCGATGCCCGCTGCGAGCAACGGATAAGAACCGAGAAACAAATCCGCCACCTTTTTGGATACAAGAAGCCGAGCGATCGTCGGACGCGATAGCGAGGCTCCTCGCTGTAAGCTGTCTAGGAATGCGGGGTCTTCTTCGTCTTCTTCATCGTCTCTTCTGCCTCTGATGTCTTTGATTTTCTTCCTTCCGACGGCGCACATCGTGCGACTGGCTCTTCCCCCAATATCGAAAGGACAAGGAAAGGAAAGAAATGGAAGACCAAGCGAAACGATTTTTCGTGGGTACGAAAATGTTGGTCAACCGACATTTTTTTTCCTCCTTTGTGCAAGTACTTTTTGAGTAGACAGTTTCATTTCGGATACTTAATCGACAGAATAATGTTCTCTTTTATTATTAATTCATGACTACGTAATTTTTTTTATATACATATTTCTGTATAATATAACTGGCTCAACATCTCAAAAGCTATAATTTTTTAAATTAAAAACAAAAACGCGATCGAAGACTATTTTTATTTATTGTTTTAATAAAATTTTCTGTACAATGTTTTCATGGATGATTTTTTTTTTTTTAACGAAGGCAAAGAATCGTTTGTAAAAAACTTCAAGACAGCGAATTAAAAATACTACAAAAAAAAAAAACTTCCTTATTTATTACAATTTTGCGCGCAGCTTCGAGAAAAATTGGGAAAAATATTTCGCCTTGACCTTCCGTTTCTCTCGATCGTACGCCTCGACACGAGCACTGTAAAGCAAAATCCGAACAAAAAAAATGCATTTTCAACATTCTTTCGTCACTCTAGTCTTAAAAAAAAAAAAGCTTTCCAAGGAACGAGTCGCGCATCGATGAACTTTCCGCAATTTCGATCTCCGGTGCATAAAAATACCAGTCCGATGGCCGTGCGTCGGCGCTCCTCTTTCCTTCTTCGTCGGGGATCATCCAGGTTCGCGCAATCTCGCCGCAAACGCGCCGATCCTGCTTAGGTAAATACAGGTTCACGTGGTAATACGCCTCGCTCATGATACACGGACTGCACGCCCAATACCTCAGCAGAAAGCGATCGGCTCGCACAGGCCGCCCGTTGCACAGCATCGGGGACTTAATAATCCGGGCAAATTGTGTCGGCAAACAGTGCTTTGTCCAAGTACAAAAGCTCGACGGTCTTTACGTCACGCCGCCCATTCTCAAAAGTAATATACACCGAGTTTCTCGAATACCGAAAAAAAAAAAAGCACGAGGATTTAAACGCCCTCTCTTACAGTCGGAGCGGCCTCGAGGAGCCGAACAGTATTATCGTTGACGGTCCCGCGAGTTATCCATGCGTACGAATTTTGTTCTTCCCGGTCCGCACCCCGAGAGCGAGGACGGCGATTTCGTTCCTTCTCTCGCTCCGCTCGTACTTACACAGGTAATTCCCGAATATGGTCTTTTCTATGGCACAAGGGAAGCCGCCGATCTTAAGCTTCGGCCCGATTCCTCGCCGTCCGGATCTTCCTCTCCCGCTCGAGGAGCTCCGGACGCCGTTCCGATCGTACCGAAGAAGTGCGCGCATACAGGAGGACTCCGAGGCTTCCCTGTTATAGGAAAGATCCTCGTGCGGCGTGCTGCGCGTACCTATCCCCTGTACCGCAGTCGTATCCGTGTCCGCCGTCTCGCGCCCATTGAAATCCGTGGTCGGATGATCGCGCGTAAGCACGTTATACGCAGCGCTTCTCCACCCGAGGCTTTCCTCGGGTTCTTCGTGGCAACCGGGACTGCACATCGCGCCGTTGGTACCGCGGATTTTATGGATCGCTCGCGCAATAAGCCGAGGATGCATCCCGAGTCTCCCGTCGTTCCAGAAGAAAACGGACGGGTCAGCTCGGTTTCGTTCTCCAGCGCGTAGTCGTACCTTGGTCGCTTGCGAAAAACGATACGGGGCTTATCGCTGCTCCTCGCAGCGACGGAAGGAAACCTGCCTCGAGCACGCGGATTCCGTTGCGACACGCGTCCTGCAACATTTTTCGCCGGAGAATCGGCAACCTTTTCAGGGGTTTTAGGATTTTATCGGCTTCGAATAAAAAGCAATTTTGTTGGGTGAGAACGAAGAATTTTTTCCTGTCGCTTTGGAGAACATCGATTTCTGTGATTAGTCATGGATGCGGTTGTGGTCCGAGGTCTTGGAAAGTAGCACGAGAAAATTATGCATCTATAAAGTTATCTCGATGGATTTCGTAGGTAAGACTGGATCGTATCTGAAAATTAACACCGATTCGAAAAATTCAGTCTTGGACTCTGAATTGATTAGGGACCATTCGGATGGATATCAGTAAACAATTTTAGATGACTTTTTGGTACCAGATATATTTTTGCTTCCTGGGATATCGTTGCTGTTTAAGGCAAAGGAATTTATCGATGAGTTCTCAAAACAACGGCTGGCTGCCTCGACAGATGCGGATTTTTATGCGTTTTTCAATTTTCCCCTTTTGCTTTGTTTTTTTTTTTTTTAAAGGGTAGTTCTGTTGATTTTAAATGATGATTAATTGTTACAGTTAGGACGTCGAGGTTATTCACAGGTGAACCGAGTGTTGTCGATTTGGTCTAATTTTCAAGTGCTCTTTTTTTTATAAAACCACTTCCATTATACTGTTTTTTTTGTTAAATCTATTGTTTGGATGGTTTTCACGAGTGGATGCATTGCACGGCTCATGTACTCGTATTTATTGACCTTTTCATAACTTATTATCATATTATAATGTATATAATCCTCTAAAAAAATGTACGGTCAGAAAAAACCAATTTGAACGCTCGAGTTAACGAAGAAAACAAAATGCTACAGCGCCACTTGAGAGATGAGTAGCAACGAATCTGCTCGCTAACCAGCTGCACCCCTTGCCCCGCCAGAAGATTGAATCATTCCCGATCTCCTGGCGAATACCTGAGCATCCCGTACAGCCATTAAACGGGTTCACACGATGAAGCCTCACCCCTTCCAAAGTTTCTTGCACCGAGTTGAAATCAACCGCTAATTTCTTACCCACCATGGCAAGCAGCTGAGGCAAAATGAAATGGCATTACTGTTGCATTTTCCTCTTTAACCCCAATTACTTAAAAATAGACAACGAAAAGGTGTAAACGATTAAAACCACATTTTTTGTTTTTTTAAAAATGTGCTTATTTTTTTCTACTTAGTGAATTTTATCTTCTCCTATGAACATCTAAATTAATGATACAGCGATCTGTAATAAAAGCGCTAAAAAAATTCCTCCGTTTAAACCAGACCTTTTTTTTTTTTTGATTTGATCGTTTTGCTTTTTTTTTTGTTTTGTGAGTTTTCTCTCGAATATAAGCACCTAAATCGATGATTCTCCATCTTTATAAAACATTTTTTTTATCGCGAGACTTGCGCGCTGAAACTTGACCGTGTTTGATCCGCAATGGCTGGTCAGTTTTATCGTACTGACCCGGTGTTCCATGCGGATACGTTCTCGGAGTCGCGGCGGTCCGTAGCCTCGTTTTTAAGGGATGCAACCACCTGGAGTCGGATAGGCAAGGGGCGCGCGCGCCGACCGAGGGAGTGAGTGAGCATTCGGATGCACCGAGCCGTGCAACGAGCCGCGCCGCGAAATAAGGGATGTTACCCGGGCGCGTCCCTCTTCTCCCCTTTGCTCATCTGGAGGCAAAATATATACATCCGTCCCGTTTTATCTCTTTCTTCGGTCGGGTTCGTCCCACTTGCGGCATCGCGATCCTGGAGACCGTACACGCCCGGCGATGGATGGGGCATGCAGTAAAATAGTGGTAGTGGGTCTTTCTTCTTCGTACTTACCCCCTCGCGTTTTGTCGGCACGACTTAAGCACGCGCATACTTACCGCATGTTGCCATAATGAGTCGGGGCAAACTCCAGCAACCCCGTCGCTCCCCGTCCCGTTCAGCATCCCTTCTCCGTGCTTTTTCTATCACGTTCGCCAGTTTCTTTCTCCCTCCGGGTTCGCTCGCTCGTCCGGCGATTCAGTGGGGAGGACTGCGTCGAAAATAAAAACTCACGCTCGCGTCCGGTTTGCCCGAGGGAGATTAAAGTACCGCGGTGGTCTTCGAAAGTTTACGTATCGAAAAGCGTATTTTTTGTGCGTTGTTCTGTTGATCCATTAATTTTATATCGGAAGGTAGAAGCCAGTGAAGAGGTAGTCGGGATCGTCCAGAGCGTTTCGATGATTCGGAGAACGGGGTAAAATGGAACGATTGGAAACTGAAACATGTGATTCATTCAATACGAATTACAATTTTTTGGTGTCTCGATAAATTGCAAAAATTCATCCAATTTTTTGTTCTGTTTTTTTGTTTTACATTATTTTTCTAACGAAAGCCACAACCAAATGTGTTGTCAAGGACAAATTACAGAGTTTCCATGGTTTGGAGAACGGGACGAGAAGGGAACGATGGAAACTGATCCTCGACCGCCATTTCGCTCGAAACTCAATTTTTCCCTTCAGTGTTTTGCGAGAAATTGGTAAAAATAAATTAATTTTTTTACACTATTTATCCGTTTCATTGAGCCAGTGTTTTGCCGCGGCAAGCGTTTGATCTATTCGTCGAGATTGCAGCAAAAAACCGTATCGATATATCGGCGAATCTAAATGAGATTTATGTGAGTCAAAGATTTTTCTTTCCGTTCGATGTAATACAATTTTATCAATGTACCAATGTACACGAGCCATCTTTTTTTTTTTTTTTTTAGTCCACATGCAGACCGGGACGTCAAAGCTCCGACGGCGAAACCGCGTTCTCTTTTACGAGCGGGAAAGAGATCGGGAGGGGCGGCGAGTTGCTAAAGAAGGGAAGAGACATCGCGACGAGGGGGTTGGTCCGACGAGGAGGGGATAAAACGTACGGTGCGGCCACTGGTTGCGGGGATACTCGGAGGCCGGCCACTTTTTTTTTTCCCCGTGCATAACCTCGCTGTATGTACACGTCCATATATACTTCATGTACATAGAAAAAAAAAATATGTATGCGTGTGTGTGTGTGTGTATAAAACTGTCTATACATAGATACACATGTACACAGCGGGCGGGCTTTGAGCCGCGACGAGGAGATACGCGTACTCGCGATCCGGCTCGCATTCAGGTCGAGCAGACTGTGAGAAAATCTTCCCATTGAAATTTATTAACAAGAGGATGAGAGAGGAAAAACCGCGTGCGAGTGCGCCGGCTTGCCGTGCCTTTGGCGGCGCGCAGTTTTTCTTTTAAAAGAAGGGCAGAAAGAGCGGGGAGGGAGGGTTGAGATGCTTTCTCGGGCCGTAAAGCGGCACTGCAACAGACTTCGGCGGCGGTTTTCTTTCGGAGGATATATATTTACACCTACTTATCCCAAGATACACGTGAGCGAACGGGAAAACTCACTTTGAAACGCATTATCGCGCGCACCCTTGAGAGACGAGCAACCACCGGCGGGAGCTTCACGCATGCGCTGAGGAACGCAATAGCGGATTTCGGATGGAATCGCGTCATGCTTCCTTTCAGGTTACGGAATTTTGAAAGCCGATACTGTGAGTCGCGGTTTGATGCTAGGTAGAGGTGAAGTTTTGAAGTTAGGAAATTTAGCGGTTAATGGCGGAAATTTGTTTGATGAACGGAAAGTGCACTTTTTGGCGTCGATGCACTGAGGGATTTTTTGGTGATTAATTTAGGGTTTTGTGCATTTTTCGCGCTTTAGTTTTTTTTGTATTATGTCTTTGGTGTTTTGTGGTTTTTTTAAAAATGGTTTTATACTTATTAGTGGAGTCGAATTTAAGAATAATTCGGTATTTTCTGGGGTGATGCGAAAGATTGATTAAAATGGAGAATATTACTTTTCGGTATCAACGTACGGAGGGATTTGGATAATCACTGATTAATCGTTGGTATTTCGCGGTCTTTGGTATCGCAGTTGTCAGGTGTAGATCAATAGCGAAATCGACTGATCCGATTCGACTGATCGATATTCTGCTATTTGATTATTTTTTCTTTTGACACTTGTCGTTGATTTTTTCATCGAAAAAATTCTATGAAAAAATCATTCAACTTACCTATCTCAATAAATACACCCAGATTCGAGGACTACGAATTTTTTTTAATAATTTTAAATTAGACAAGCTCATGCCGTTTCTCTAATTTCGTCATGAAAACTTCGTCTGTTTAGCGTTAAACATGTTTCCGCATAGGCGCGCGAAATTCTCGGCACGCGAAGGAATGACGTCGAGAGGCCGTGAGTGGGGGTCGAAAACTTTAGTTTGCGATTCGAACGAGAAATTAAATGAGATTCGAGCTCGTGGTTCAGCCGCCGCTGATTCGCGAATGCTCTTTTATGTATCGCTTGTATCAGAGTGCATTTAAAAGTTGGCCCGCGGCACGGATCAGAGAGGCGCGCGGATCTCTCTTCTCGGATGTTTTCAATTACCTCGGATCTCCCCACGGTCTCGGTGTCTGATTACACCGAGATGTCGGACCATGGCGCACCATACAGCCACCGCACTTTCTGTATCGGGCTCCTGTGCACTTGCCTGGCCGCGCCGCGTTTGTACCCCACTGCGTTTATACATATCCCTCGTTCTCGTCCCAACGACGAGATCCGTTGAACCCTAAAATTAGAGAATAATAAAAATTTCACCCAAAGTACAAATAAAAATTTCACCCAAAGTACAAATAAAAATTTCACCCGACCGATGCCGAAAGTTTCGATGCCCAAACTAGTTTCTATCGCCGGACTATAACTGTCGAAGTGCTACTTTTATTACTATTATGTTGATTTTTTTTTCGTTGGAAAAAAATAGGTAGAAGTTTGCTTATTCGAACTTCGATGAGACGAGCTCGGCGCTATTTTTTTTTTTGGCACATCTGATATTTTTATTTTATCGAAAAAAAAGTGTGTTAACGTTTAATCGATGCGAGAAAAAATTTTTAACATCCGGTACGTTGAGTTTACAATTTATTTTTACAGTGCACTTATCAGACGAGCGCTCTCAGTAGATTATTTCGGATAAGCGTGGTTCCAGTCTATAAATGTGTGGGCGTTCGTAATAATCGTGAGAAAAAAAAAAACTACGAATTCCTTTACGACCAAAGTTGCGTCGCCAAACCCACCTAAATTTTGACATTATTCCAGCGCTCCGGGACCGTCCAACTTTCACCGGAGTTACATTGAGCGATGATAGAGAACAGGAATGGGCTCCGGGGTCGGGAGAAACGGTTGGAACAAATCCAATTGTGAATGACGGATAAGTCGAAAGGCGAGAGATAGCCATGACTAAAGTGCTGATCGGCAGACAACTTTCTGGCCGCTTCGGGTTCCGACGGAGAACGCGCGCCATCGACGCTCGTGGATGCATCACTAGATTATGGAGTTTTCAAATGAAATGTGTTCCGGCATTTTAGTAACAGTATATAAATATCCTTATACGGACCTCTTCCGGTTTTACACGTAGGCGGCAAGCACGCCGGGTTTTATCCATTTAACCGAAAATACGACCCGACTCCGCGCGATATTTCACGCCAAAAAAATGTTTCTGCATTCAACAAAAAAATTCTCGTCCACAATATTAAAAAATTATTTTCATATCGATTAAAAAAGCTTCATTTAAAATAACATTTCGATGACATAACATTCGTAATAAATCGTAGAATTAAATAAAAACTAAAATGACGGTCAAAAGTGCATTTTTTAAGATTGCGTCGACCGTTCGTCCATTCAACGAATGTTTCCTGTTAAAAAATTGAACGATTATTTCCCCGACAAAAAAAAAAAGTAAATTAATCAGTAAAACCAAGTAGAACCAAAACCTGTCACTTAAATGTACGAACCTTTCTCTACAACCGTCTACGTACCCGAGCTCAGAGCTGACCGTTCCGGCCATTAGCGCTAGGCGATTAGCCGATCCAATCGCGGTCGCGTTTATCGGAGTGTCAATATCTCGACAACGATTTTTCGGCAGCCTTAATAAAAGAAAATAATTCGGTGGCAACCGGTGGCGTCCATCAAAAGTTGAACGGTCTCGGGACCCCGACTTCCACCGTTCGGATTGCCATACATTTATATATGTTTGATAATAGAGAGAGAGAAGTAGGATCAATAGATGAAAAAAAAAAAATCAGACATTCAGAATACTGTTATGCGGCCTCTTGGTAGCGGGATCAACGACTAAGAAATAAATGAGAAGTGTCACTCAAAACGTCGAGATGTAATTAGGTACGGGGTGGGGGATTGGGGGGGGGGGGGGGCGGTGAGGGGGAGGATGTATTATATATCTATCTCCAACCGGGGAGTCTCTCGTTCCGCTACGTAGCGTAGGTATACATTATGAACGTACCTATATAGTCGCAGAAGCGGAGCACCAAACCAACCGGTCTTAATCTGGTTATGCGGCAATCGTCCGGCAGCCCTTCCCGTCTCTCGAGCATCGCGGTGCACTCTCTCGATTTTTTTTTTGTCCCCCCCCCCCCCTTTTTTTTCTCCATCGCTTCGTCTTTCTACCATTTTTTCCCTTCTCGCTCGCGCACAATGGGGTGGGCACGTCGATTTCTCGGATGCGTTTCACGCCGTTTTCACGGGCTCCGGTGATTCCGTGGTGAGACGTACAGGGCGATCGTTCGACCCAGTGAACTTCGGAACTTCCGCGCCTCCGCCATGGCAATTTATCGCCACCGGTTCGCCACCCTCGCAGGTGTTATAAGTCAACGCCTCTGACGGAATCGAGGACGAAAAATGTCGGTTCGGTGGGTGACAAGAGCGTCGTGCTGGCCGTCGTTGGGCGAAGACCGGCTCGACACTGTGCCATCGCTGGGCCAGTGTCGCTCGGGATAACCGGCGGTTCTAATCGGGCATCGAAAAATCGGTCGGGTCGAGCGGCCGATCGTTGCGTAAGTGCCGGTGCGCCGTCGCGCGATGGATCTTCGATTGTCCGACGTGAGGATCGGATGACGCGTTGCCGAGTGACTTTGTCGACGAGGATGAGATAACGAGACTAATGGGGCTCGGCTGTGGATGATCGACGGCGGCATCTTGTCCTGGAAGTGGCAGTCTCGAATCATTCCATGGTTGAAGAACAATAAGTATACTTCACGATAATAAACAAATTGTCTCGGAGCGACTTTCTCCCATTCTTACCTGCGCATCGGGACAAGCGATGGCGTAGCACTCGACTAGGGTGTAATTAAGTGAGCGCGCTCGAGCTGGTGCCCGAATTGTCACGTAGGGGAGTAAGTAAGAACTAGGTACACAGGTAATTGGAGCTTAATTGCAGCCACCTGTTTCATCCTCGGGTGCCGCAAAGGGTCTTGACGTTAGTTACTGGCTATTCTCACCTCCCTCGCGAACCTTCCTCGCCACGATGTGGGACGAACAAAAAAAGACTTGGTGTGGGCAGGACGATGAGAAGCCAGCTTGTACGTACACAGAGCGAGAGCGTGGCAGGGGGTTGAAAGCAACTTACGGTAATTGGTCGATCAAGGAAATGATCTTTGAGATGTCCAAGGTGTTCTAATTTATTTTCGGGAGAACTTTGAGTACTCAATTTGCGTTCTAAGTACTCGAAGAACTCAGAGTACACGAATTAACCGAGTCGCGCTTTGTAAATAAATTAAGTTATCGTTGCTGGTCTGAGTACCTTGCGATGCGAATGTACCGTCTGAAAGTACTCGCAGTACTTGTGTGGATCATTCGAGGTACTTGGAACACTCGCGACGTACCTTCGAGTCCGTGAAGCACGGGTTTTAAGTCCTTCGCGCACTCGGAGTGCGTCTTCCACTTGGAACGTCCAGTACTCTGAATTTGAGAAATTTACTCCTGCTGGTTTTCGATACGTTAGTACTCAAGAACTACTCAGCGCTCAGTTTAATTGTTTGATACTTTGACGAGGAGTCGAATATAGCGACTGCGATATGAAAAGCAAATTTAGAAGAAATTTAAGAATTGATCGCACGGATAATTTGTATTTCGAAAAATCAACGTGTCATAATTCAGAGAGAGTTTTTTTATTTCATGATCGACCAAACTGCCGATAAGTTCAACTCGCACGCTCACCGACAAATAATCGCCGTCGAATCAGGCGCATCTTCAGATAAATAATCAAAATAAATATTCAATCGGTAGAAAATATTTGGATAAAACGATTGAAATTTTTTTTAAGAAATATCCAATCTTTCAACTGACCCAACAGAATATTCTTTCGAAAGTCCCTGTCGGAATCATTGAACGATTCAACCGTACTATTTTATCATGCTGGCCGATACGAAAGCATCGGAGAATCATCGCTCTAACGTGTGTGCGACGCCGAGTGGAGTTATTGAGGGTATCGATGCGTTAAGGGGGTGATGCGTAGCAAAAGCGAAGCCGATACAATGTCGGCCGAACACGAGCCTAATCCCAGAACCTGTATGCGGTTTGTAACACCCGAATTGTAAGTCCTGTCCCCCCCCCCCCTCGACCTCCCCCTTCATCGTTGTTCCACACAGAGCGGGGAAGCGAGAACGCAAGAGAGAAAGAGAGAGAAACCCGTGGATCAAAATTCGCCATTGCCGATGTCGTGTCGCTGCGGATGAGGAAGCCGCAGGGCCGACGAGCAGCCATTGAAGCCGATGTGTGCCTGCAAATCCGCGGTCTCCGCGGTTTCTGCATCGATCAATTTATTTGTCGCCTCCAAGACAAAATCCAAATTGCGCATCAAACCCCTCGAACCAATCTCGGATCGACGCTTCCGGCCCGACGTTCGCCGCCGTCGCATCACCGCCCCCGATCCACCAAGCACGGATCTCGGCACTTTTTCGTCTCTCTCCGTCCACTGAGCGTTGCACTGGCACGCATGCACAGCTTATTCCTGAGACACGGAAACTCGTACATCTGCACTCGATACGCAAAATTAACGTGTGAGGGAAAGAATAACAAAACTCCCAAATCATCCCTCGGCACACTCTCAACAACGATTCGTTTGACACGCACCCACAAATAAATATTTTTGTTTCTCTACATAAACGTCTGCCTGAATCAAATGAAAAAATTTCCTTCGATCAAATAAATATTTTTTTAACTCAAATAAATATATTTTTTTTAATCGAATAAATATTTTCTTCAATAAAATAAATATTCTCGTCACTGAAATAAATACTTTCTTCGATCACGAAAATATTTTCTTCAAACGAATAAACATTTATTCAAACGAAAAATATAATATTTCTGTGTGTAAAATCAAGCGCGCAACGAACGTCTTGAGCGAAACATGTTACGATAATTTTTTCCACCGTAAGATCGATCGAATCTGGCCAGCTCGCAGCGTCAGGATCTTCCATCCGGCGTCGAAAGGAATTTCAAAAGCGAAAGATATTGTCGCGATTAATGACGATCCAAAAGAAAAAAGCAATTTCGCAAGAGGGTTAGCTTCCGTGGAGAGGCTTACCGTCGGCAGCGGTGAGAAAGTCTTCTCCACCGGAGTCCGCGCCGCGACGCGTCGACGTTGCGGGTGAGCGTCCCTCGGAGGTGTCTCGGGCTGGCGGCGGGTGCGCACGCGACCTCTGGGGGTCGCCGACGGCGAGGGTTGTTTCGCGCGGTCCGCGCCGCTGCCGCCCGGAGGGGATCGCGCGTCGTCCGGGCGCGTGCGTCCCGTCGAACAATGGCGTCGCGGATTCTTCCCGCCAACCGGTGTCGGTTCGCCACGCCCACAACCCCTCGCGTTCCCGCACCCCCGTACGAAAGAGGGAGCCGCGACTCCAGGTGGTATTCCGAGGCGCCGCCACGGTTTTATTCACCCCTCTACCTGGCCTTCCCGCCGCGGTCGACGCGGTTGCTCCAGGAGAGTGCGGAACCACGCCTACCGTTACCGATCTCCGGCGGAGCGCTTCGGCGAACGAGTTTTTGCGAGGCGGTCCGCGAGAGAGCCGGAGGGGTGAAAGGCGGCGTTGCTGTGGACACGAAGTCGTGGTGGGGTGAGGGGGAGAAGAAGAAGAAGAGGGGAGGGGGGGGGCGGCGAAGAAGAGAGAGGGAGAACCGATTTTCGAGGGAGGAATCGACGGCCGTTCTCGCCCTTCCCGGCCGCGAGGGAGCGAGGCATCGGGTCGGTTCCGGGGGTGCGATGAGGACGGGGGCGCTGACGGCGCTTCCTCGCTTGCTCGGCCGCGTGCGAATGCTCTCTACCACCGCCGTCGAATGCCCGGAGCGAACTGAGAGAGGAGAGAAACCGAGAATCTAAGCGATCGGGGAGGGGGACGAAGAGGCGGGGGGCGAAGGAAGGGTGGGGATATTAACGGGGAACCGACCGGGGACGGCGACGCCGAAATCTCGTCGTGGTGGAAGGTCGAACGTCGTCGTGCGCGCCGCGAAGCAAAGCCCGCGCGCGTGGAGGAAAGGCAGACTCTGGTGGTCAATCGGGCGTCGCGCACCGCAGCGAGCGACGCGTCACTGCACCCCCGGGCCTTTTAGCCGCACGTGCTCCAGGAAACGATAACGAGCGGAACCGTCGTCTCGCATCGCGCACTACGAACTGCGAGCGACTGGGATCAATTTTTTTTTCTTCATTTTATTTGATTTTTTTCTCATGAAAATAAAAATCGGCAAAATCGTTCGATCGGGTGGTGCGAGTCGGTCGGTTTGTTCTTGGTTTTTGTCTAGTCGCGGAGATCGGTAGAGCGGGCCGATCGGCCGGACTCCGTTTCGTCTACGGTTCGGCGTCGGGACGAGAAATCTCGCTGAGGCTCGCGTTTCGTGGAAGATCGGTTGCGATCGATCGGTTATCTTTGAAAAGTGCACCGTGGAGAAAGACGAAGTGAGCCGGTAAAACTTGAGGAGTTCGAAAATCGGAGCGCCCGAGAGGAACTCGCAAGGGTGCTTCGCCTTTCGTCAGTGCAAACAGTGAGGGCTCGATGAGTCGCGGAGTCTACGAATTCTGTGCTGGAAAACTTTGCGTATCCCGACCGGTACGATTGACGTGTTGAACGTCGACACATGCACGTGAGTGCGTGTATTTTAACGCACGAGTAAAGACGATCGGTCGAGACAGGGAAGAGTACATGTGGAGGGCCGAAGCGATCGGCATCGCGAGACGGATACGAAGAGGATAAAGTAAAGCGGTCGATTCGACGAGGAGAGTTCGCCGATCGTCACCTGTGCTACGTGATAACGAGAGGTGGCTACGCAGATAAGCGGCGGATAGTGCTTCTTGCTGGTGACAGGATCCGGCCTGATCACGGCCATTCTCGACACGGTACGTTCAATTTTTTTATTTATTTCTTTTTTTATTGTAAAGATAAATTAGATTGGAGGTTCTCCGTTTGAGAAATCGGTCGCCGATGGTCGGAAAAAATTAGAGCTCGAGACGTTGGATTTTAAAATTGGTTCTCCGACGGGAACGTCTCGGGCGATCCGATTTTCGCGATTGGTACAAATGTTGGAATGATATTTTTTTTTTGCAACGAGTAGACCGGTAATCGGAGCGGACTGATGGATTTTATGGTAGGCTTTCGAGTGGAAACGACGGGCTTGCTGTCCAATGTGGCTATCGTGTCGAAGCAGAAGAGGGAAAATAAAATATTATTAACGATCTTATCGTATTTTTAATGAATAAATGGATACATGGATATAATTTATTTATTATCGGGATTAATTATTATAATTGAGATGGCAATTCGAAGACGGACAATTCAGTGTAGATTTTACCTAAAATCGAGCGAGAATAAAACGGAGTAAGTGGAATTTAATATTTCGTTGAGGGGAGAAATCTGAGTAAGCAAAGTTAACACAGAGAAAAAACAATTAATTGTGCCAAAAAAATGTGCGCTTACGGGTAACGAGACAAATGATTAATTAAACGGAAAAACTCGTTGGTGAAACAAACAGACCGTCGGATCGAAAGTTTCATTGTTCACTACGGCAAATAATTCGCTCCGATCAAACGAGAATTTGTTTCGCCTGCCGTCAATTTTCGTGTGGTTGAGGCAATCGGTTTTTTATCAGTGAAACATTTTAGCGAGCGAATGACAGCGCAGCATTGTCGACGAAACACTGCTGTTAATCGACGATCAATCGCGTCCCCTCGGAATAAATTTACACCAATGTTAATTCTTCATAATTCAGCATTATTTTTTTTCGGAGTAACCGCGAGATCGAGAGCAATATTTCAGGCAATTTAGTGTAGTTCCCACATGAAACTAGGCCAAAAAATTGTCCCAACGAAAGTAAGTTTAACAGTTCCGTGGGCGAAGAGATTGGAGTAAACCAGATTGGCCAGTTTACTAAGTGAAGAAATCATTGCAAGCGAGCTTTAGCAGTTGGGTAGAAAAATCTGGGTGAGCGAAATTTACCGGTTTAAGCAAGCGAATTGTGCATTTTAACAATTCGGCAAGGTGAAAAATTAGAGTAAGCAAAGTTCACCAGTTCGGTGAGCGAACGACAGCGCAGCGAGAATGGAAGAACCCTGAATTTAATCGAGGATCAATCGTGTCTTCTCGGAATGCATTTGCCTTCGTGTACCGACGGTAACTCTTTATAATCCGTTGTGATATTGTTTCGAGTGCAGGCGAGGATGAGAGCGATATTTTAAGCCCTTCAGCCTCAAGCCGCGCGGCATTTCGCCCCGAGCCGAACTCCATCGGTGGAGCCCGCGCGCGTATCGCACTCTGTGTATGTAGAAAGGATCTCCGTGCCGAACAACAACCGGATAATGCCGTCCAAATCGGATCTTTGGGTTTGGCTCTAAGAGAGCCGTAAGGCAGGGTTCGGTAGGGTAGATTTCAATTTGCCGGATTATGAAAGCTACGCGCGCCTCGAAGGCTTCTCGCCGGGCGACACGCTGCGCCGCGCCGGAAAACACGCGCTCGCAACGACCGCCCGCAAAAATCACCCCTAATAGTTGACGAATTACTGAAGCGGAACGACGAAGTGTCGAAACGTCGGTAAAGTTACGCTACGACGAAAGTCCGCGAGCACGAAAAATTTTCAAAGCGTCGCGCAGTTGCGAGTTAATTTTTTATTTTTTTTTTATTTTTTTTAAACAACGGTGGGAAAACAAAAAGCCTTATTGGAGCGCGATTTTTGCCCAATTTTATGAAACTCTGAACGGTGCGTGCTGCGCTCGGTGCCCGAGCGGACGAGAGTCGAAAGCGTACAGCAATGAGTTTGGGGCGCGCTCGTCGAGAAACGAAGAGAGTTCCCTTGAACTGCTGAATGCAAAACTCGTTAACGGGGTGGGAGGGGGAGGAGGCAAAACTCATTACTTTTCTATTTTCTCCTTTATCCTTGGCACGGCCGAGCGGGGAGTTCGCGATAGAGTCGCGGACGGAGCTTCGCCGACGTTGCACGGAAAATACTTCCGTACCGAGGTCTCATTTAATTTTCTGCCGCGACCTCCAGCCTATTCCGGGTTAACACTTCTGTACTCCTCGTTATAATCTCTAGCGCGGCAAAACGCTGCGTTATGGAATAAACGGATATAGCTTTGACGCCTGCGACACGACGGGGATGGTCGGGTTGCTTTTTTTTCTACGGAGTTCTTTGGCCATCGCCGACGGGGCGCCGAATTTTTCTACAGGGGTGTCGATGACAGGGAACAAAAATTGGGCCGAAGATTTGTAAGCGGTGTACAAAGGAATTTAATTCGATAGGCGAAGTCGAGTTGGAATCAATGCATATTAATATCATATAACAAACATAATACTGAAATAATAATAATTTATTGCATTATTTTTCGTATAGACCTTTAAATATTTTGTCTTTTATATTGAACATTCTATATTCGATTTGAAAAAATATTAATGAGGAATTTAATTTCGTGTCAATTTTTGTGATGTGATTTTATTTAATATTCAAAATTAAATTAATAAGAATGTTATGGGGTAAAGTTGAACTTAACGTCAATTTTTTTTGGACTAATTTTGCTGAAATTGTTAACAATGCGTTACTCTTTCGGCCCGATTGACAAATTTTTATTGTTAAATTACTTAATGTCAAATTAAAATGAATTTTTTCATTATTTTTTAAGTGTCAATTTTTTATTTCATTATTTATTTAATTTCAAATACGTATTATCCTTGATTTCTCTTTCGAACCGTAAAAAAAGCGAAGTGCGCGAATTAACAAGCGTCGATGTGAATTAAAATTCGAGTGCGCTCGCAGCGTCGGAGAAGCGAGCGAGGCAAGTGTACGGGAGTTTCGGCCGAAAGCTCCGACCTGTATGGAAGACACTCGTAAACCCATGAGTGACAAAGAGACGTCAACGGTTTGCCCGTGACACACTCGCGATTCAATCGAGTGAAATTTTCACTGACCGTCGGGAAATGAAGTTCAAAGAGCATCGTTAATTTACGCGTTGGGAACGAGTTAATTTGAGCAATAAACGGAATTTCCATACTGCTCGTTCGACGAGCTCCCGATGTGTTGTTCGCTCTGTGTACGAACGAATACCGCCCCGTACTGGTATAATCATACATCGGTGTAAACATATGTGCAATCAATCGAAAACCCTCTCCGACCACTTCGTCCAACTGAACTGTCTATATCACAGGGTCTTTTCGCTACCCCGCAGTGATGGTAGCCCATGTATCGATGAAATTCATTCAGGTAGACGGAAAAACATTTATTCCATATCGCGCGTGTAAAAATGATTTTTATTAATTTTTAAACATGATGTCCGATTACGATCTAACTATTTTTATCAATGGACGGTAATTCATGTGTACATTCACGTGTATTTTTTTATCAATGCGCGGTGTCTTTGGAAATTTATCTAGCATAAAAAGAATGAAAAAAAAAAAGGAAAAATAACAAAGGAGCGTTGAGAAATGTTGGCAAACGAGCGTAAAAAAATTTTCATCCATCCAAAATTAATTGAGGAAAAAAAAATTGTGTGAAAAGGAATTAAATATTTTTATCGATGTGCGATACTTTCATCGATATGCTCCGAATATCATCAGATGTCAATAAAATGAATAGTGAAAGGACTATCAAAGCAGCAACGTGTCATTCACTCTATTGATAAAATGCACTGGAAAAAAAAATTCTGGACACATGTACGAAAAAAAAACTATTCCGATTTTTAAGATATCGCCCAAGCTGGACGTGAGGTTCAATTAACGCTGTAACGATTAATTAACACGTGTGACATTTTTCGAGAAAAGGGAAAGAAGTCAACGTCGACAGCTTGTGAATCGATCGGTGTTACATCGTGTCGGTAAATCCGTGAGCGTGTCGCGTCGGAACGTTTCACCGCGACGAGCTCGCCGAGGTGGTGGCACTTCCGCACACCTCGTCGCGCCAACGATTCCCATTTTCGCCGAACGACGAGGGCGAGTTTCATGTCGAATGATACACTTTGTAACACTCGAAACGCCGCGAGGTAGAAACTACGAATGCTGCGACACGTTGGAAAAAAAAAAAAAAAAAAAAAAACCAAAAAAACCAAAAAAATGAAAAACCCTAAAAGTACGTATATACGTCACGTGGTTGCAACGGAACGGAGAGTGCATCCGCTAATTTTCGTGGCGGCCGATGAGGACTCTCGTTCTCGTTGTGCATATCACTTGTCGGTATGCGTGCGTACCATTCTTACATATTTCATAGTCGTGCTCGACACGGCGGCGCTCGATTATAAAATCGACCGGATCGAGATTCTCGCTCGCGACTCCAGTGGGTCCTCGACGATCGGCAATCGCGACGCAGCTCTCGAGGCCAATTTGCATTCGAGCAATTTGTCGGAGCATCGTGCACATAACAGATATCGCGATAAAATTCAAATTTTTCTTTTTTTTTTTTTTATAAAGCGAACATATTCACGGGCTGCAACGTGTCACACTAATCACAGGTTTTCCGAAGGAAAAATAATTCAACATGATTTTTTTTTCGTGCTGACGGTAGTTATTGCGTCGTGAAAAGCGTGGATTTGCTGTCGATGGCGATGGCTTTTTTTAGCCTTAAGGTCCAATACACGTTCCGAGGATTTTCGTCAATTTATTTACTTCATCCTTTTTTTCAAAGAGAGAAAAGTCTTTTGCAGAAAGTTAACAACTTGCAGTCTATTGAACTTGATGTATCGGTCCGAGCAGACGGTAGATGTTCGATTAGAATGACCAGTAACGCTGAAGGAAAAATATCGATGGCTCAAGAAAAATGCACTTGCAGGCCGTCAATTTTTTTTTTTTCAAACATGGAATTAAGATCTAAAATTTTTGAAATATCAGATTGATGATAAATGTAAAAATACATTAAAAATGTACCGGGACTTTAGATTACTTGCATTCATTGAATCTTACTGCAAAATACCACTTGTTCAAATTACAAAAAAAATTTTCCCGAAATATACACCAAGTTTCATTGTGAATAAATATTTTACTGTAAAATTCCAATGCACATGTGACTGAAATTCCAGAAGCGGTTTACATAAAAAAAAAAGCTTCCGGTGCCGTTATCTCATTTTTAAATAATTTTTTGCGCACTGTCTATATAATTATAATATACACGATTCTTGCTGAATGTCGTTGTTTTTGTTGTTTCAGCACTGTGTTAGCGTGGCCGGAGGTGGCGGCGGCGGAGGCGGAGGCGCCGGCGGGGGCGGTGGACGACTGAGCTTGCACTTGAGCCGTCCTTGCGGGGCCGGCGGCGGAGTCTCGGGGACCGGAAGTGACGGCGTTTCGGATTACCCGCCGAGCGCTGCGGCTGTTAGGAGTAGGGAGGCTGCCGCGGCGGCCCTGCACGCGGCAAGGACCCTGTTGGGCGCGGGGGTGGCCAACCCTTGCTCGCCCACCCCCGATCCGCCCTTTTGGAAGATGCCGCACAAAGGTCGGTATCGCGAACTCTCGACTCACTTCGCTTTGTGCACCAAGTCGAATGCAGCGAGGAATTAAAAACTTATCGAACGAAAAATCTATTGAAAAATTAATATTGACAAAAAAAAATGATTGCATAATAGATAAATCAATGTTTTATTGTACTAAGAGATTTTTACATTCCTTCTTGAAACAAATGTCTCCGGAAACGTTTAAAATCTCGATGGAGAATTTTGATAATTTTCACTCCTAGAACTTCCCTTCGTGCACATGGCGAACTTAAAAGTAGCGAATAGGGTGGCACGTCCATTTATCAACATACAGCCTGATCTACCGATGCAGCGCGAAATTTTTGAATTCTCGATATATCAAATCACAGATCATTCATAGAATAAGTAACACATTGAAAAATTAGTTAAAAAAAAAATCAGTCAACGCTCTTTTTTTAATACGAGATTTAATCTCTACGTTCTTTTGGAAATAGACATGCCTAGAAATGTTGATACCCTCGGTGGCGAGCGTTACAGTAGCGAAGAGTGTTGCGCGTCCATCTATCGAGATACCCCAATGATACGAGTCACTGGTCATTATGAGCCCGGGCAAATCCTTGATCCGTACGTATAGAGCCTTAAACTGTATCGTCCCTAATGTATCGACTTCAATTCGAAGTAATCAATAGAGCGGGTCCCCACTTGGTTCTGTGCGCGATACAAAGGCAGAGTCGAATGGCTCGGTATCTACCGCGTTCAATCGCAGATTAATCGAAGAAGCGGGGAATGATCGTGCTGTCATTTAGAAAAAGTGCTCTGAGCATTCGGCACACAGTCCGTTTCTGATTTACGAATTGGACCCTCGCAATTACTCAATATATCGTGAATTGTTTTTGCGACTATCGGTTGTTGTATTCGTTTGAAAAAAGTACTAATAAAAAGGGCGGCACTTTAGGTCGTCAAAGTATTTTGGAGCGCGTAGGGTAAAGAATGGCTCGTACATACAAGCATTTTTTTCCTGTCCACGAAATTGCAGAATTATTTTTTCCATTTTAATTTTACCATTTTCATTTGTTTTTTTGTTTTAACACGACATGGTATTTTTTTATGCAGCTGATTGACAATTATAATCAAGTGAATGCGTGACGCTCAAAGGAAGAAAAAAAAGAATTTTGTGGACGATAAAAGTTTTTCAAACGACTAAACTTCTTGTTTTCACGATCGCCAATGTCCCGCAATGCATTCAGAGCAAATCGATTGTTAAATACGTAAAAAAAAAAAAAAAAAATCGGCTCTCAGCATCGACAAAGTATTTCAAAGCGCAAAATGTTAAATAATGTCTCACACATTCGACAAGTCATTTTTCCTCCACAAAATCTCACATTCATATATTCCTGTCAAATGAAAAAATGTATTTATTTTATTTCCCGAAACGACATTTTTCATAGCAGTTGATTGACGAATAGTAATAAAACCACTCTACAACCAACGAGTCAAAATAGTGAACATTTGTTGACATAAACATTTTTTCGTTAAATATCCAACGTGAAAAATGTTTTGCCAGCAAATTTCAAATTTCCGGAAACCGCACAGTTAGCCCGAAATGGCAATTATCAGCCCTGAAGAGCGGAATAAATCGGCCCCACTTAGAGTCTGACGAATCTCTCGACTGCCCATCGATAATACACAGGACTCACGGGGGGTCCGTGCACGAGGTTGACGGCGGAGTGCCGGGACGCTGCATCGGCGACTGGAGCGAGGAGGCTGCACGATAAGCACCGTTCCGACGCATGGCTTATAAATATTCTCCGGTACCACCGGCCATAGAACGCTTTGAGCGCGGGGCGTCGGTCGGTCGCTAACGAGAAAACTCGACCGAAAAATCGAGGGAGGCTAATGCCGTAATCTCGTCGATTAGAGGCGGGTGTCCCGGATGCTCAAGCCTTCTCGTCGAAGCCTCATAAAGAATTCAGAATACTAATTCTCTCGCATGCTGATCCTTGATTCTCTGGACTTGCTGGATATATATATATATATATATATATATATATATGCGTGTGATTTTATTTTTTACGCAAGTCAAAGAAGAATGAAACAACTTACCCTTATTTCTTTGCGTATCTTTCGCGGCTCCTTTCGAGCGCATAAACGAATTCTCGCGTGGGTCTTCGTACACATTTTTACACCGCTTATTAACCGATTCATTATCTCTGACCAATCCAGCCTTCCAGACCGGGCTTACGAATCTTCGGGTTCTTCGATTCAGGATACATAAATTACAAATCGTCCAATTGAAGGTACGGATGGAATAAGCTCGTAGCCGAAGTTCGGGTACGAGAGACGCTGCAAATAAAAATCTGAACCACCTGAAGTGCAATCTTTCGGGCCAGCGATAAATGAAGTCGGCGTTAAACATACACAGAATCATGTGCTCCAAATTTTTGTTTCATATTACATATTGGACTCGTGGTAAAAATTAATAAAATTGTGACGAAATTTAATTACATCACTCCGAAAACCAATTTTTCCATATTTCGTGTAGACTCAGTTACAGAAAATTATAGAAATCGAGAATCAAATTGAGTCACCTTCGGTTATTAAAAAATATATATATGAAATAAAATGAAAAAATTAAAAAAAAAAATAAATACGAATTTTTTCTGAATAAAATTGTGACGAAATTTAATTACATCACTCCGAAAACCAATTTTCCATATTTCGTGTAGACTCAGTTACGGAAAATTATAGAAATCGAGCATCAAATTGAGTCACCTTCGGTTATTAAAAAATATATATATGAAATGAAATGAAAAAATTAAAAAAAAAAAATAAATACGAGGGTGCAAATTGAAAGATGTTGAGGAGGCTGAGAGGAGTTTTACGGCATATTACCGAAGTAACACGACGGTGGCTGCGGTTCGCCCTGGGTCGCCCTCCGTAACCCGACACTCCGATTGCTTGGCTTCTCTGTCGGGGCAACAGCCCTTTATACCGAGCACGTCGTAAGCCACTGTGGGGTCGTACAGAGAGCACCTTGCACCTGAAGTACACCCCGGTCGCGTCTGCTTAAACACCCACATACGTTTCTCCCCGTTCGACGACGACGAAGAGCCGCGACCCCTCTAAGTCACGCTACACCTGAGACGAGCATACGTATATAGCGTACTCCGGATAACTGGCGCGCTCTCGTGCGGTGTCGCGTTCCCGTATTCCGGGGGGTGAAACCGACGGCTAGTCGTGTGGTCGACGACGATCTCAACTTTTAACGGGTCAATGCAATCGTCCTCGGACTCTCGAAACTTTGACGTACCTTCCGAGCGTTTCGGTACTTTATTTTCCACGAACGATGGGACGACGGAAATTGCCCGAAAAATCTGCTGCTCAAAGATCGAAGGTGGTTACAGAGATACTCGGATCGTTCAGTGCTATCCAATGCAAATTTTTGGGGAAAATGTATATCGTATGGAATGTTAAATTTTATTGAGGGTAGAAGGTAAAAAATTAATTTCCTTTAATCGGCAGAGGAGCGTAAAAATTGTGGAAATTTGTGAGAAATAAATTGTGAAGAGTAGAGATACTAGATTGATAAAAGAAGCGATCGAACTGATGGGTTGCATTTAATGTTGAATTATTATAAACAATGAATGCAGTGAAAGTCCATTGATTCCAGGTTTTAGAAACAGCTTATCATTGATTATTCGCTACATTTCAAAATAACTACAATTATAGTGAATAATTGAATACGATCCATACCCAATCAATTCACCTCTCGATCGAGGTGGTCCATATTCACCCCTTTAACCTTATTCACATCGACGCGACTTCCGGTTCTTCAATACTCCACAACAGTTCCACGCCCTCCGCTTGAAATACAAAAAAAGTGCTTCACCTATTTATCGCCAAGACTTTTAACGCGTTCGACTCTCTGCACGTACGAATTTGCTTCCTCACCTTGTCGCTTCTCAGCCGGTGCGCTCTCGAGGTATCGCATTTCGCTTTATGCCTACCTGCCGTACACTATTATTATAGTATAAAGCGTATCGGGCGGCCCACGAAAGCCCGCACATTCGTTCCTAAGCGGCACGGTTTATTGAACTACGAGTGCGAGCAGCCGAGTAAATGCTTGTCGTTAAATCCACCGCGGGAAAGCGAGACGAGTTCGAGCTGCGCTCTGCGACCCTCCGATCGAGAAAAAAAAAAAAAAAATGCGTACGTTCCGCGACTGGTACAATGGTGGTTGCGGCACGCGCCAGTCGGGCACCAAAGAGACCCTTTCGCTGTGCCCTGTTCGGCTCACTCCATCCCGGGCTCGAGTCCTCGCTACTGTTCTCCACTGTGCCATAGCTCTTTTTTCGCCTTTCTACCCCTTGCGCCTTCGCACGTTACGCCCCGTGCGGGATTCCCGGCATCCGAAACCCCCGCAAGCTATTCGCATCAAACGCCCGATTCACGAGAGGGCACTTTATTTTGTTGCCCCGCAGGAAATTCGTTAATGGTTGTAAGGGAAAAATGTGTCTCGTGACCATGAGGGATTGGAATTTTTGCCGGTGGCGCATACCGCGCGCACCGGTAAAAGGCGATCCAGAATGTCATTCGGTAGAGGGTGAAGGTGGGCGAAAGCGGATGGCTCGAAAATTCGGGAACGCTACTTTCTCACTCGGGAAAATCGCGAATTTAATGCCGGGAACTTTTAAACGGTCGTGTTATTATTTATGGAGGAAGTGAAACAAGTAAGTTGATGGTTCGAGGGCAAGGACGAGATTTCGGTGTACTTCAGAAAGTAATCACTTTTTTCTCGGAGAAATTCAGATTTGGACAATTTCCTCAATTTATCAAATAATTCTTGTCGTGGCAACGAGGAGTGTTTCATCCGACTTGCATTACATTTTTTTTCTGAAAAAAAAAGAAAAAAAAGATTTTTCATTAAAAAAAGGAAAAAATTGAAAACCGATGTTCCCTGAGTGTTAATTGGGATAAAGCAAAAAATTTTAGTTCTTTCTAAACTCTAAATATTAATTCATTACATTATGTAATGCAATCTCTCGGAGTAATTCAGATTTGGATAATTTATTCAAATTATCAAATAATTCTTGTCGTGGCAACGAGGAGTTTTTCATCCGACTTGCATTACATTTTTTTTCTGAAAAAAAAAAAAAAATGATTTTTCATTAAAGTAAGGAAAAAATTGAAAACCTATGTTCCCTGAGTGTTAATTGAGATTAAACAAAAAATGTTAGTTCTTTCTAAACTCTAAATATTAATTCATTACATTATGCTGTAAAAAGAATGTACAGTGGAAGGGTGGGACGGTTCTCAGTACCGATGTAATAAATGTCAAATGCTCTTTCCACGCCCGATGTCTCGTTTCAGCGGGATTACCGGAGGCTAACGATCGTCGCTCAATTATTTTTCGTTCACGCGCTTAACCCCCGCATCGCCCTGCATCATCCCTCTTGCTTCTGCCCATCAGCTTTTTGCGACTGTTTCGGTGTCACTGTTGTGCGGAGTATAATGGGCGTGCTCGCTGATAGAGTTACGGAGATTAACACCGAATAATTCACGGTAGAACAAGCGGCAAATAACTAGTATTATTATGGTATGCAAAGCGCGCGATGTACACGGACCGATAATTGTTTCGATCGCGAGGATAATATAAAATATCATCGGTCCCAGATGACGCCGTTCCCCATTATTTCTGTCCGGTTCACTTCGATTGTGTGATAATGATTTCGTTCAATTATTTCCCACTCGTCGACGAAGACTCGTTGAAATACCAAAATCGCAATTGCACTCACGCTCGTTACACGATCGAAATCGTGACACGGAGCGGGCATTGAAATCAATTGAAAGACATCGAGAGCCGATAGAGAAAAAGCACTCCGATGACTTTTCAATTATTTCACATAGTTTGCAATTTATTAATGCGATTCGTGAACTCGGAATCTGGGAGAGCGGAAAAATCGGCCTTTTCGTCAAGGAGGAGCCAGGTTCTTCACTTCGCTACTCGACGAAGGCGAGCGTGCGATAATGAGTAGTCCAACTTTTAGACTCTGGGATTCATAACGAGAATAACGCAAGTCGGGTATGCATCGATAAAACGATGATTCTACACTGTTATATTAAGTTCGATATAGCGAACTAATAAAAACTGTAATTAGAATTAAAACCCTAAAACAAATCTATAAATCTCGAAAAAATTTGGAGCAGTTAGAATGATGAAATTACACTGTTAAATATTTTTTTAAATATTTATTTATCGAACTGGAGGATTTTATGCGAAAACAGTAAATTGAATGTACAATTGGCTTGAAAAATATTTCTTCAACTTCTTTTGTCCGTATAGATTACGTTAATTTTTTATCGCAAGTGTGCGTGGAATTTAATGTACGAAATTATGCATACAAAGCTCCACCTGTACATCAAGTACCATACGATTTTTTTTTTCAGCGTACCTTTAGGATTACACGAAAAATAAATCGAAAATAAATGAGGCGTGGTGGATCTCGTGAAGTTTCAATTATTGCATGAAGCTTGTAATTTATTGACACGACTCGGTGAATTCGGCCGATTATTTACTACCCGGGTTTTACATTTCACTACTCAATAAAGGGGAACATACAATAATGAATGGTCGAACTTTGAAACTTTTTACAATCGTACTGCCAATACCGGAAATCGGGTATGCGGAGGTAGCGAGAGGCTCTGCTCGGGCGGTGAGCTCTCCGAACCGTCTGCATTCTGCAACTTTACCTGTGCATACGGAAATTCCACATTAAGCGAACCGAGCGAAAACTCTAACTCTTACTGAAGTCAATCTGATAATTCGTGACGTTGTATTATATAGTGTGAGTACGTGGAATCTGTTCAAAATTTTTTTTCATAAATGAAAAAACATCATCCATAAAAAATATAATATTTTTGACGAAGTATCTTCTCACTTTTTTTGTTCAATTTTTTTTTTTAACGAGATGAAATAAACATTTTTTCATTGACTCGTACTAAATATTTTCCGGGTCGTTCAGAGACGATAAGAAGTAGCATCGTTTTTATTGACGACATTTTTTCGTGTCGTCGAAAGTTTTTGGCCCGTTCGATTCGACGTGGAATTTCCCGTGTAAAACTCCATACACAAAGATATATATATGTATATTTTTCAAATACGTATATGTATATTGAAGTGTCACGTTCTCGGGCAGGTGGGAGACCGATGAATTCGACACTTGAGCCACGAGAACATCGTTCAACCGCGATTCAACTCATTAGAGAATGTGTGCCTCGCCATCTTTGATATATCACTAGCGCGAGATGAAAACCGCATATATATCGTATTCGCCGTTACCGGCGGAGTGCCGGTGACGGCTCTCATCCTCCTTCAACATTTTCCGCGTCAGAATCTCCGCGCCACGGTAGAAATCTCGAGTTTCTCTCCATTGAATACTTTCCAGCCGGCTACACCCTCGGTACCCTTACAACGGCATTCGGTACACAGCTTCAACTCCATTTATAATGTACAACGAGTTTGCACCCTTCAAGATTTCTGACGCGATACGCTTATTTGTCAATTAAAAATCGCAAAGGTCTCGAGCGATCGGTCGGCCAAGCCGTGGGAATTAACGCCGATGCACCTGCGTAGATTCGAGTTCAGTGAATACTTTTTAGAAATTAACGAGGATGTCCCTACATCGATTCGAGTTTGGCCGATGCGTTTTGGCGTTTTGAAGATCGCACAGCGAGCCAAGGAAACAACAAGTTGATGGAAATAGGCTGTTTCTTTAAATTAGGTTTTTTTTTTGTACTTTTTTCGAATAATTAATAAAATTTATTGATGCGATTAGAAATGTGTTAATTACATTTCGGAGTTATTTTTAAAAGGCGAAGTGCCATTCGATGTTGCTAGCAAAGAAGAGACTAGAGTGAGAAATAAGAAGACCCTTTTTTTCAAATCAATTGCCCGATTCGATCGTTCTGGCGCATACTATAACAATAATATAATTTAATATAATGTTATATTATGAACTGCAAAAAAAAGGTGTTTGAAAATTAATAACCGGTATTGGAAGTTTATCTACATAAACTGTTGCTGAAATTTAAGAGACATCCGCGATGCAGCCGACACTGAATTTTATTATTTCATGTGATTTAATTACCGCTAACCTTACCGGTAATTGCGGACGGTCCGCGACAAAGTATATCGAGATCGCGCTCTCCCCGATTTCCGATACAGCGTACAAACGACGTTAATAAAAAAAAAAAAAAAAAAAAAAAAAAAAAAAAAAAAAAAAAAACGCTCACACAGTCTTCAGCAGGCTTTTCTGGAGGGTTGACGCGCGATAACGAGGATCGCGAGACGGGTTCGATCGAGCCGGCCGAAGATCGATCGATCGATCGCCGTAGCGCGACCGAGCGTGAAATTTCGCGGCTCCGAAAGAACTCCAACGATCAACATCGGCGAACGCGCCCCGTCCCGGGCCTCGTATCGATGGACGTCTTCGTTATATCGGCAACGCCACAAGAGCTCCGCCGCGGGTCTTTTCCGAAGAGCCGCGCATGCGCAAGCGATCGGTCCGGCGAGCGAGAGAGCGAACTAATTATTCGCATTCCATTGTCGTTGTCCCTTCGACAAATAGCCATGACGTTAACTTCGGGACCGGTCCGCGACGAGCAACGTGTTCGGAGGGTGCGCGAGTGGGGTGAAAAGAGGGGCGAGGGGGTGAGAGAATCGACTCCCGTTCGAATTAGAGTGCGCATTATCCGCTTCGGATCGTGTTTTGTTTCCATTATCGAATAACGATTAATCGCACGTTTCGCACGAAACCGTGGTAGGCAGAGGGAGTTAGCGAGAAAACGAGATTGGGGGGTAGGGGGCAAGGGTAGTCGGGGTTTACAGGCAAAAGGGGATGATGCCAATCGCTGAGCGAACGCGTGACTGCGTCCACCGACCGCATCGATCGATATATCGCGATGCTTTTACGGCTATCGATGTTGTTATCCGCCCGGTGTACAAAACGCATTCGACGATCCTCTCGCGAGAGTCGGAGCTCTCTCTCTCTCTCTCTCTCCTTTGCCATTCGTTTTTGTTGTTTCCGAGCCTCATTCTCTACGCTCGGGAAGCAGCCGTCAATGCAATTTCGATAGTCCACGAAATCGCCGACCAACGCTGCTCATACTGATTCAAACCCCGGTCCGTCCACATCGGATACGCTGCCGCGATTCATCTCGCGAATTGATCGAGGCACGAGAGATTTATCGCAGATTGTTTTTTTTTTTTTTTTTTATTTTTTTTATTTTTGACTGCGCAATCTGCACTTCTCACCTGGCATTTCGTACACGTACCGGTGACCGAGGCTGTTTTTCGTGTCTTGCGAATTTTCGAGTTTCTATGTTTTCGTGAATGATTTATTGAGAATCTGAGAGTTTGTGGATAAATTATGGATAAGTCTTTTTTTATTTTTTTTAGACTGTTTTCATTTACGGAGAAAAATTATTTCTATTGGGCTGAAGTGCTTGGGCGGATCGCCTGGTGGCAATAGCAATGGGAATGTGGAATTTAAATAATTATTTAAACGTATTGGTATCCGTATCGTGTCGAGCATTATCCATAAATTCATTTACACGTATTGATTTTCGTTGGGAATTTTTTGAATTCTATTGTTTCGATGAAAGATGGGTTTTATAAAATAATATATATTTTTTGGCTTCTCCACTGGGTAATTAATATTGTCGATAAAAAATTAACTGATTGATTAATGGAAAATTTATGAGCCATTTATAAACGAGACACTTACTAAAGTCTTACTAAACGTCTCTGTTTCCAAATATTCGAAAAAAACGTAATATCGATGATAGACGAATTAAAAAATTTCCCTTATTCCTCGTCTCCCTCATAATTGACATATCCCTCAAAAAAATAATTAACAGAGTCCGTAGAAAAATTATTCTCGAGTAACGAATAAATTTCCCGGTCACCGATTTTTTGTTTTTTTTTAGAGATAACAAAATTTCCACTGCGATCCTTTTTGTATATTGCCCATGTAACTCTCGAGGACTCGGTGGGGTTGTTTGCCGGCGAAGAGGACTCGGATGAGGGACGAAGGGCCGCGAGAGGGTTCGAATGACGACGTCGAGATCGTCGGGGAGGTTTGCGTGACTGGTAGCTACGGCGGCGCTCGCTTGTGCTCCTCGTCGAGCTCGCGGTGAGGGATGAAGCGAGCGGGAAAGCAACGAGCCTCGACGAAGGGAGAATGGAGGAACGTGGAAGAAAGACCGTAGGGAAGGCGGAAGGGAGCGAGAGGGAGGAAGAGTGAAGGCGTCCCGACAACGTGCACCCCGCTAGGATGGGATTTAATCTGTGTCCCGTTTCACGCTCAGCCAAGTGGAACCTTTTTGCCTCACTTTGCGGCGCATGACTCGCTTTTGCCCTGGTCGTCGCGTAGATTAACGCGAAATTATAAATAAAGAATGTGTGCCGTGTGCCGTGTACGGTTTATGTATATTATGTATATGTATACACGTATACATATGTACATTTACTCTGCGCCAACGGCCGGGCGGGTGTTTTTCAACAACCCCGCGTACGTCGTCGTCGTACTCGTCACTTCACCTCGTCGGCCTCCCCGCAGATTGCAGTCCCGCTTTCTTTTTTTTCTCCCTCGTTATAGTTTGTAACCGTTCTCCTTTAAACGCGTTGCTACACTGAGAACGTTTGTTCGAGATTTTTTGGTTTTTGTTAATACATAAACATTTTGTTGGGGAGTGAATTTGAAATGAGGGAAATGAGGATTTCTGCATTAAACACTTGTCGCACGAATGCGATACGGAAAATTGAATCTTTAGTGAATTTATCACTGTGGCTCGAGCGTCGGGATCGGGCGATTTTTCTCTGAGACAAATTAACGACGAGATTCTAGGCATCTTCATCATCTTTATATTTTTTTATCAGTCGTTATAATTTTTGTAACGTTCTCACGCATTATCATTTTTTCAGCTTTTCCAATCAACCGTGTAGATACATCAAGGCTCGAATTTTAAGGCATTAGTTTTAACCTGAAATCACTTGAGATCTCGCGTTGGCTCGAGCAATCTTTATTGTTCCGATATTTTTATACTGGCTATTATTATTTCGATAAAAAAAATCAGGATCACTCACAGTAAATGTTTAAGAAACCAAGGACAAACTATCCAAAGAAGAATAGCCGGTACAAGAATATTCAGAAACGACAGAATTTTCTAGTCCATTACCCAAAGTTTACGTCTATCTAAAAAATTTTTCTACGAAACCGATCTCACTTAACATAATTCCATACATTGCTATCGACCCATTGCCAGCCCCATAGAAAAATAGCGTTCCCAATTCTCCCACTCGATAAAAAAAAAAAAAAAAAAACCATCCTCGCAATATCTTTATTTTTGTATAATCCTGGCGAATTTCTGATATTTAATAGATTACAACTGTTGCTATGTTTATAGATTACTCCTTCCTTCTCGCGGAGGTGCAGCATCGGGCTGCTTCAGACATTTCCCTACACCGAGGTTCGATATAAATTTTAACTACTGATCTCTTATCGCATATTCATTCGTTTTTAGGTAAAAAAAAAAAAAAAAATTGTGTATAACTGTTATTGAATCGCAGAATCGCACGTGTATGTTAGATATACGTCTGAGAATTGTGCAGAGTCACGAATATGATGTAATAATAATCTTTGATATCAATCGTCAAGCCGTCCTTGCACCGAGGACCGGTGTCTTATTTGCCGCGTCGCCTGTCGCGTGTTCACTCGAGCGTTAATCTTTTTATGCGTTGCCGCGCGACATCGGCTGTCCCACCATTGGCTCGGTTCTCTCTGTGTCTCTTCGCGCCGGTCCCACGATCTATACGCGTTAAAAGTGAATCGGAAGACAAGACGAACGACGGGACACCGTCGAAGCGGCGAGTGGGAATCCGGAGCAAAATGCCGGCGATCTCAGTCTTTCGCCTCTCAATAAAAACGTTGCTCGTCGGCTGTCCGACCGATCCGAACGGTCCTTTCTACCCTCGCCCGGTCGCTCCGGCTCGCTTCTTCCTCTTTGTGTCCGTCACAAACGAGACTCTCTTTGCGAGCAGTCGAGGCGGGCATCGTCGCTGCGACGGCGCGCTACAAACGACCGGTGATCCGACACAAGTCTCGGCTTCGTCCCGTCTCCGGTCGCGTTTCCCGGGACAACGGTAAAACCTCGGCGCCACGAACGAGAAGCTCCAAGCTCCGAGAATTTTCCTCGCAGGACGATCGAGAGAAATCGCGTAAAAGCGGCTCCCGCAAGCGGATTTGTCCGGATTCTGGTAGATCAGCGAATGGTTTGACGTTAAAATATTTGTCGAAAAGTCCGTATGAATTTTTTTCACATCGAGAGGCAACACGAAGACTCGTAAGTTCGGGCTTGAGTTGAACGTCGATGTTGCTCGAGTTCGGACCGAAATGCACTCCATCGTCAAAGACAGTTCGAGTTAAAAATTAAACGGGGACTCAGATTTCATCTTGCGACTCCTGAAACGAAAACGTTATCATTGGCCTTAAGGAAAAAACTTTATCGTCATTTAGATCGAGTCGTTATTTTTTTTTTTTTCAAGCAGAAATTTCAACATTGGCTTTCAGGCAAAGACGTATTAATTACTTTCGAGGCAAAGAACATATTATTGGCCTCAACGTAAAGACAATATTAATGACATAATAACAAAAGCGTTTTCGCAAAGCAATTTAATGTCCATAGCGAAATTGCTAAAAATGCCGGTATTTAAAAAATCAACCGAAAATACAAACAAAAAAAAAAGGTAAAGAATCTCTGCGACATTTCCATTACTCGCAAGGCATTGGTCAGCGCACGGCCGATAAGTCGGACTTTTGAAGAATGAAATTTATCGGCAGATCATCGCTTAGATCGCGATAGTCGCACAGTTGAAAATCTTCCGGATGAAAATGAGTCGAGCGCGAAAACAAAGTTCACCGTGGCGGCGAGTTTGTCGAGACACGCGAATAGCGAGAAACGAGAACTGTCGGAGTCTGACGAATTTACGTTAAGCGGCGGGCGCTCGAGGGTGCAAGAGGGTTTTCGGTGAGAGGTTTGCGGGCGTTTGCGCGTGCAACCCCTTGGGCGTCGTATACTTCGCTTCCATTCGTCCTCGTCGTCGCCGTCGCGGGTAACACAGGGGCCACTTAAATTACACATTTCAACTATTTCTTGTCACTCCCGCATTCGAAAGTGGGACGCCGACGACGGTGTCGCGAGATTAATTAAATTTGTTAATTGCAAGATGCATTTAGCGCTAGTGGCGTTTCCACTGCCGAGAATTTGCTCTCGCGTTGCGTCACGTGATACATATATTTATAAAAGAATATATATATATGTATGTGTATGCAAGAAACGTTGTCGTATATCGCGCTTGAAGAGCCCAGCGAGCTTTCACATTATGATACCGACTCGGAATAATCCTCGCACAGTAGTAATTATTTGTATGGTTAACAAAAAAAAACACAACTCTCGTTGATGGTTCTCGAGGGACGAGCAGCAGAGCGACCGAAACGACCGGTGGGGAAAAAGTTACACGGTACGTCGACGCGCCGGGCTCGACAAAAGAAAAATGGAAAAGCTGTCATGCCTCCACAATGCTCACCTGTTATACAACTGCGATTTCATATACGACGAGCTCCCGTTCGCGAATTTTTTTCGTATTTTTTTTTTTTTTTTTTTTTTTTTTTTGTAGAGGCATGGAAACGTTTTTATGGAAAAAAATTGCAACCTCCCCACGCGCCGGTGCGCTCGGAAAAATTACTTTGAACTTATCGCGTACAATACGGAAAGGGAAAAAAAAAAGAAGAAGTAAATGCGAGAGCGAATTCTGGGAACACGCCTGAGACGAGCGAAACTGGGACAAAAGACCGGGATTGTATCGTTTTTCTTATTGTAGGAAAAAATACTGTCGAGCTTCTCTTTAGCTCGGCTCCGAAAGTAGCCCGAGTAATGACGTCGCCCCCGTGAAACAAGCGAGGTACGGCAACGATATTTGGTCCTTTGTTCTATTGAAGCTGTTTTCTCCTCCTCCCGCTCCTCCGGTCAAATTACAAACAGAAGAAAAATAGAAGGAAATTATTATTTCTTTTTTTTTTTTTCATGAGATATAATTAAAAAATAAACGTCGGTTGGCCTTTGGTAAGCGAGGAAATTTTTGAGGACCGAACAATTTGGAAAATCGATTGGGTTGCGTTGCCGTTTGGTAGTTTTGGAATGAATCGAAACTCGGAATATTTTCATGTTACCAATTAATATAACGGATACCAATTAATTTAATATACCGGATTGGAGATTCTGAAGCAAAAAATTATTCGTTCAATTTAATGCATCTACGTATTTATATGTCTATAGAGTTTAAGTATTTTTATAATAAAATTAACGTCTATTTTTCAAAGTAAATTATTACTAATTTTTCGTTTTTTTTTTTTTTTTCAATTTTTAATAGAAAAAATGAGGACCGAATTCTATTCTATCCCTATTTATTTTTTATTTTTATCGTTTCCTTGTTATTAAGAGCAATTTGAAGAATTTTCATTCGGGAATTTTTATTCTTCCGTGCACGATGAATTTTCAATACACCGAGCAGATTGCATAATTCGACTTCCCGCGAACGGGACTCGCCCTCGAGAAACCACTAGGACTAATCGGAATGGAGAATATTTCTATGTTGACAGGTCGTCACGCTCGTGCTTGCTAAAGCTGACCCAATGTTTATCGATAATGCATATAGGACGTACGCTCTACACGGTGTATACCGAGTGATATGTTACACGTGTTACGTTATGTTTCAATAGAGGAGGACTTGATGCACGGGGGCGGTCCGGGCATCGGTGGGGGTTCCATGGTTGGGCAGAACTCAATATTTGGCTGCTCGGCTGCGGGACACAGCGGCGTTAATCAGCTCGGTGGTGTTTACGTAAACGGACGACCACTTCCCGACGCGACGAGGCAAAAGATCGTCGAATTGGCGCACAGCGGCGCGAGACCGTGCGACATATCGCGCATTCTTCAGGTCAGCAACGGGTGCGTCTCGAAGATACTCGGGAGGTAAGAAAAATTTGTCATTTTAACTACAAAAATCTCTTCTTTACTAGAATTTCTCTAAAAAATTTGATGAGGAAATTGAACGTGTGCAAATGAATTTTTTTTTATCAGAAATTTTGTTCAAAGTCTACGGTGTGAAAAAAAAAATTGTATGAAATTTAACGTTCTGGGGGTGAAATTTTTTAGGATTAAACTGGTGTATTGCAATTAATGTGGGATTGTGGTGAAAAATGAAGGTAAATTACATTGAAAAGTTCGGAAACATTTTCATTTTACCATCAGAGTACTTTCAATCTAACAATTTACACGGAGTTCTTTGCAGAACTCCATTAATTTTTTATCGCGATTCCACATTACATTTAATGTACACATTGTAAATTTTTTAAATTGTGTAACCACTCCATGAAAACAGTTGTACTTTTTACGCAAACTAATTTCTCTCAATGTCAAACAATTTTTCGTTGGCTAATATTGCAAAGAAAATTGCTAAAATACTTTGTGTTGTGTACGATAAGTTGCGCAAAGATCCCGGAGAACGAGGTAAAACGGACCGGTTTCCTTCAATTCCGTATCAGACTTCCGCACGTAGCCCGAAGAAAAGAGTTGCTTACAAGTCCATTTTGCCCGACTCTCTTCCGACTACTGTGCGAAAAAAATAATACTCTTCTTTGTTTGATTCAGATATTACGAGACGGGTTCGATAAAGCCAAGAGCGATCGGCGGAAGCAAGCCGCGCGTCGCGACGACGCCGGTCGTCAACAAGATCGCCGACTACAAGCGGGAATGTCCCTCGATTTTCGCCTGGGAGATTCGCGACCGGCTTCTTCAGGAAGGTGTCTGCAACAACGACAACATCCCGAGCGTAAGTTCGCCAACGATCTTTTTTTTTTCAATCGTTGAGTCTCAGAAAATCATATTCGTCGATAGCGCTGCTAGCGTTACAATCAACCACAAGTCGGTTTCAAATCCTGGCGATCGCCATACCCATCATTCTAATTCGGATCGTAACATCACGATCGACCCTCCGAAGTCTCCCGGTTGATTTATCATCATCAATTGTCCCAAAGATCCGAACTTCACACAATTTCCATAGCCGGAAAAATGCTTTGCCAAAGGATTGGTTCAACCCGAGTCGGCATTCAATAAATCTCATTGAGAATCAGCCGTTTCCAGTCCTTCGTCCTGAGCCCTCAACCCCCAAGAACCCATATCCATTTGGCTATCGATTGCCGTATTAATGCGAAAGCAACGGAGTCAGCGTGGCAGCCTCGGAGTTATGAAGAGCCGTCGGTGTGCGGTGATGCTCGGTACAGTGGGACTTATCAAGGGAGGCAGCGGAGGGATGCGACGGGGCGGCACTTACCCGTCGGATCTGGCCACTCGACCCTAATCAAAGTCTCGTCAATACGATCGGTTGGGTGGGGTAATCGGTCCATTACGCGGACTCGACCCCGTGTCCACCCTCGTGCTCGGATCCAGGTCTGAGCCAGGGTCGGTCGCGCGACCCTTCCGACCTCTCCTTCCAGGCCTACACGCGAAACGAGAAGAACCTCCCGCTATCCGGCCAGCGTTTGTCCCCGGTGCATTCTCTCGTCCGGCAAACATCCTTCCTCCTTCCCGTTTCGTACACACCCCGATGAGCCGCCACTAACGCGCGACTCGCACGCAAAGGAATTCCGCGGACGATCGGAAAGAACCGCACGTTGTTCGGCCCGAACGGAAACGCCGAATTCCGTGGAGTGGCGCGGTCCGGCAGCGAACGACCCCGGACCAGCGATCCCTTACGCAACCGCCCGACCCTTCTTCACCGTCCGCACGGCCTGTTGTGCTACGCCATCGAGAAGCCCGCTGGACGTTACGGCACGCGTACCAGTCGTTATCCGCGGAGTTCTTCGAGGGAGAATCGTCGAACCCTCACAGCGACTAGGGGGATGGGCTGATCAATCAGGGCTCTCTATAAAAGAACCGGGGATGAAGAAAAGAACGGTCTGGCACGAAACGGATGGATTCCGCGAACCGACGGACTCCGCGGGAATTCTTCTGCTCGTCGCCTTACGTACCGCAAACTTTTTCTCATTTCTCCTTCCCTGGAAACAATAGCCAGACTCATCGGTATCGCGAATCGGGGATTTCAAGCCCTTGCTTCATTTTTCCAACTCCCTGAGACAATGAACAAAATCATGAACTACCCTCACTACACTCGGAGTTATTTCGTATTCCGGCTGGACGCGACACACTCGGTGATGAGCGGTGGAGCGGGATTCGCGGGTTGGATCGTTGTGGCCTATCGTTGGTGTAGAGGGTGGTCTGGCGGCAACGGTAGCAGCGCAAGGGGGCTGAATGACGGGTTCGCCAGCGAGGGGCGACGGAAAGGGTGCAGACTGGGAGCGCGCGAGAGAGCCGAGGGCTTGATGGCGGAAAGCGGGTAGAATCAGGGTGAATGGGATCAGTTAAGCGTGTTGCACAATTATTCGTGTCCGGTCGCGCGTGTAATGGTCTGCAACGGTACTGCGGCTGTTGTGCGGCGAAAACCCAGCTAACGGAGAGAGAGTGAGATCGTTGGGCCGGTACGCCGGTCGGGGCAACGTCGTTGGAACTGGGCACCAGCCGCTCCTCGCACGCTCGACGAACCTTCTCTCATCGGCAGAGGAACGACGGACCGAAGACTCGGGCATGCGATTCGACGCGTGTTTGGCTCCCCGCACGCCGACTCGTACTACTGGGTTGGGAGCGAAAGGGAGAGACCCGGGAATTATGGGACATTCCGAAGACCTCAGCGATCTCTGACGAGTCATTGAGACTCGGCTGATCGATCCGCGTTGTGCGGGAGAAGAGTGCGATTTTGGGGATGAAGAGACCGCGAGACATTCGCGAGCCAAGCACTTCTGGATTTGGACTTTGTGGGACGAAGATTTGTAGAGGAGGATGGTGACGAGAAATAAATCGAACGGGCAGACCTTATCGAGGCCCGATTAGGCTGTAGTACATTTTTAATTCAAGATTATGAATTTGATCGAACTTGTTCTGCCAGTCGGGAATATTCACTGAACCAAAGGCTTTTGGATTTGAACTTTGAGAAATTCGTATTTGGAATAATGCATTTGTCAATAATGCATTTGTTTTCTTATAAAACAATTAAATATTTCTCAAAACTTTCTCCGTAATATCGGGGAACAAGTTCATCGGCCTTTTGGAAAAAAAAAAAGTAAAGTTTCGTAAAAATACGAAACCTTTATGAGCAAGTGAAGACTAACCCGGCCTTATTCGTTCAATTCGCATCAGTAATTTAGCGACAAGCATTACGAACTCCGTTAAGCGAACCGATAAAAAAAAACCTGCCTCACCTCGAGCTCTCGGTATAAATTGCCATGCAGACGTTCTCCTGCGTCGCAGAAACAAGTGGCAAAGACAGAATTCTGCCGAGACTCGCTTGCTCGCAGGGGCGTAAGACCCGTGTTTTCTCGGATCCGAGTAACTGTTGAAAGTTCTGACGTTATGAAAGTCGAGTAGCCAAGAAGCTCCGGAGAAAACGTAGGGCAGAAATGGCGGGGAGAAAATCGGAGAGTCGAGGAGAACAGTCTGTGCGTCTTCAACGCTTGTTATAACTTTGGAGTCCGGCCACTGGTTGCCTCGGAAAGTCTCCGTCGATTGTGAAGATCGCGCCCGTAAGTGTGCGCGTGTGTCGGTGAGGCGAAGGAACGCTCCGCGAAGAAAGGAGGAGCGCACCGGGAAGAAGCGAAAGCATTTTATGTAATAATTGGACGGCGGTGTCCTTTCATCCAGAGGATCCCTCGAACGCTCCCACGGGACGACGAGGCCCTACTCTCAACCTCTCCGATCCCGTGCGCGTTTGTACAAACGCATTACGCGGTCTTAGCGGACTTCTGAGATACACACTACGGATAAGGCGCGCACGGCCTGGATTAACATCATTGCCATTGTCCTCCTCGGTCGACAGATTTTTTTTATTCTTGGAAACGAGAGCGATCCTTCGCGCAGGGATTTTTCTGTACTCGAGAAACAAAACTATATCTCGAAAATCTACGCTCGATCCGATCGAGAAATCGCGCCGCACAGAGTACCGTATTATTTAATACCAGCTGGTACTGTAGCGAATCCTTTTCTCGACAGAGCGTACGGCAAAGTTTGACGATTCTTCGGATCTTCCGAGACGAGGGATCTTGAAACTTTTCTCGCGACAATAATCGACGATCTACGAAATGTTAGTCCAAAAATTAATGTCATTGTCATCTGAACCGTCAGTCGGAAGATTTTTTTTTTTTTTTTTTTTTAATTTCTCGAAGTCGACATCGCTTTTTTATTGTACGGAGATTTTTCGCTCCTCGAGAAGCACAACCGTATCTCCGAGAAAAATCGCCCGGCTCTTCCTTGTTCCGCTACGACTCTGTTGAGACTTTATTGTAAGTGAATCCTTTTCTCGACGATCTTCGAGATGTTAATCTAAGAATTTTTGTCTGTTTTCTTTCGGTTGCCGTTGTTGACGCCGGCTGTCGTTCAGGTCTCGTCGATAAACAGGGTGCTGAGGAATCTGGCCTCTCAGAAGGAGCAACAGGCTGCGGCGGTCCAGGCGCATCAGGGAGCCGAAAGTGTCTACGACAAGCTGAGAATGTTCAACGGGCAGGCGACCGGTTGGCCCCCAGCGTGGTACTCGGCCACCCCGTCCCATCATCCCTTGGCCAGCGGAATTCCGTCGGCCGGGACACCCGGCTCCGGACAGTCCCTGCTACCTGGCGGACAACTTCACGGACGTGACGATTCTCTGCTCAAACGATCCGGTAAGTAATTCTGCCGTTTCATTTATTTCTCATGACAACACGCTGAATAAAATTTTGCTTGGGGCAAGTGGCAATTCGCTTGTTGCAAAAGGATCGTCTTGCGTGAAATTGGTTTCACTCGCAGCGAATATGGACCGCGATGATTGGGACCTTAATCGATGATGTATGAATCGGGTCGCGTTCGCCACTTTTGCCCTTATGACAACAACGTTTAAAAAAATCTTCACGACAATCCCTTCCTCCAGACTCTTCTTCGACGTGGCTTAACCGCGACCGCGAGTAATCCCTACATTCATTCCGCTGGCGGGCGGATTCATCCTCGGAAAAATAGTTTTCACTCGGCGTTTAACTGTTTGTCGCAAGTCCTCTTGTGCAACCTTTTTTTCCCATTCGCCTCAGGTCGGGTCGCACTTCTCGCAATCAACGATGTACGAAACGTGTCATTCTCGCCACTCGTGTCCTACGTTATAACAAGGCTTAAAGAAATCTCATCCCTCATCCCTCGTTCTCCATCGAGACTCTTCTTCGGCAGAGAAGCACCGCGATCGCGAGTAATCCTTCCATTTATCCCGCTGCTGACCGGGTTGATCCTGGAGAAACAGTCCTTCACCCGTGAACTCTCACCGTTGTGCCGGATCCACCTCAACAACCGCAACAGTTCTGGTCCACACGCTCTTCCTCCCATCGGCCAATCCGGGTCACACTTCTCGCGATCCCTGCCAACGCACTGGGGAAAAGGTGTCAAGGGTGGTTTTTTTTTTTGTTCGACAACGTTAGCGTTCTACAGAGAGAAATTGCGCGCGGACCCAAAGTTAAGTCTCATCCGTAGCCGGGATGAGCATTACGGTGATGCGTCGTGGATATTTCGATGACGAAAGAACCGGAGAACGAGAGAGAGAGAGGGAGACGGCCTCGGTGCGTCGGTATTACCTGGGCCGGTCCGATCGCTTCGGCGCTTCTTCTATATCTATCCCTCAGCCGCCGCGTCCTATAATAGGATCACCGAAATCGGCCAAGCGGCTCAGATTGCGGCGCAGATTGGCCCGCAGATGACGGATACAGATGCGGCTGGACCGCGCGTCGGGCCTTCAATAGGCAGATTACGGTCGACCCGTCACTTCGCTCTCGATGTACGCTTTTCTGGTGCAGACTGACTGCGACTGCCGGAGAACGAGAGACCGGCAAAGGTTCTCTTTTTGTTTTTTTTTTTCTATTTTTTTTTTTATTTATTTTTTTTATTTCGTTCTACTCGCCACTGGAAAAAGCCAAAAACCCACGCCTAAAAATGAATTCCCTCGGTCGGTTCTTTCGCGAATCTCCATCCGCGGTTGAACGGCCAAACCGGGAATCCCCGATTCAGAGGCCCCATGCAATTCCCGCAGCGTCGATCGAACTCCATCCTTCAACCTTTGGCCAATGACCCGTGTCGGTCGACGATTCACGGCTTGAATATTTTTCCAAAAATTCATGCACTTGATCAGACATTTATTTTTCATACAAAAATAAATACCTTGGTTATTCGATGTATTGAAGAATATTTGTGCCGTTATGTCGTGTAAAAAGAAATTCACTCCCTCGGTCCTTTCACGTGCTGTATGCAAATTATCATTAAAAAAAAAAAAATTCAATCATATTTCGGAAAAACGGCCCTCGATTCAATGCACAAAAAATAATGAAAAAAATCGTTTCAATTAGGACGAAAAATCGGTTCGGAAATATTCCGCTGCGAACGCAAACGTCTCCGTTCGCCGTGCATCGCCGTGAAAACGAAATCGAGTTTTCGAAATCGTACGGGTTGCAATCGGTGTTCGATTCGACCGCCCAGTTTCGCTCGTTACGCGTCATGGAAGGAAGTGGGAGTGTCGATTGCGGTTGTGCGGAGCGCTACCGCGATGCAGCTTCCGGTCCGGTCTCTCGCGTCAACTCGGCCGCGACTATTGTTCGTCTAAATGAACGATACAGTCAATGTCCCGCCTACGAGAAGCCGCGCGTTGTGTGCGGAACGACGCTTGCACGAACGTCGGATTCCGATAGGTGTTCGAGCGCGAAACTGCGGGTGGTTTCGTCGTCGTTGAGTATGTACAATTGTATGTACAGTCGTGATAAAAAAAAAATGCGCCGATTTTTACAGTTTAATGAAATTACATTATCAGGTTCAAAGTACTTTGATCGTTAAAATTAAAGTGAACGGTAATTTTCATTGCCATTGCGCATTGAATTTAATATACAATTCCGATAAAATACAAATAAATGTTTACCGTTAAATTCAAAGTAACTCGTAGAATTCAGAGTGCTTTCATCGTCGAGTTAAACTGTATCGTATATATCGTACGCGGAACGACGCATGCACCGACGGATTTCGATGGGTGTGCGAGGGCGAAACGGCGGGTGTTTCGTCGTCGAGAGGACGTATCGAGGGCGCTCGGTCGCGAGAGCGCGAGACTGCGAGAGCGCGAGGGATGAAGGAAGCGACACGGATTCGACCCTCCGCCGCTCCGGAGGAGGCGGACGGAGAATCGGAGCCGAGCGAACGAGGGTGCGCGATGTGTCCGGTCGGCGAAGAGGCGCGGCGAGAGAAACGGACCGATGAGACAGCGATCGCGGGGGAGTGAGAGACGGAAAGAGTCGACGAACGGACAGACGCAGCAATGGACGAACCGAGAGCGGTGCGAAGAGAACGGCACAGGAGGCTGGAACGGACAGACGGACGGACCGATGGGACGAAGGGATGGAAGAGAAACGCGTTACGCGGACGAGGGTTCGGTGCGCGGAGGCGGAAGGTAATCGCGCACGCCGAGCCCTTAGGGGTGAAGCGAGGAGGGTGGCGGGGGGGGTGGCGGGGGGAGGCGGGGAGAGGGATGACAGACAGCTCTGCTTTTCGCACATACGCGCGATTCGATGTATGCGTTCACATAGGCACGCGGACGAAATCCCGGGGGTCGCGTTCATCCCCTTTGCACCTCCGGACGTCCAGACTTCCTTTGGACTGCGAAGGCGTCGAATATGTTTCACCGAGGAGGGTCGTGAGGAAGAGACGGTTGGGCTGCTTTCGAGATATTGGAATTTCGGGTTTGAAGGAAAATCCTGGCTTTTTAATGCCAGGAGGAAATTCCCTGTCGGATGGGTCAGAAGGACTGGGTGAAAAACAACGTTAGTGAAATGAGGGGAATTTTTTTTTTTCTTTTTTTTTTTTTTTTGGAGAAGATCCTTCCATTTTTCGTTTATATTCTTCGGTGAAATGTGGGATTTTGAGGGTCGTAGATTTGAGGAGGGGTTGACGAGTTTTTGTGCAGTATGATGGTTTCAACGGTGAGGGGACAACTAGACGGTCGGAAGTGGGAACGCGTTTTTGGCGCATTGTCAATTTTTTCGATTCAAGAAGATGTCCGGTGTAATGTACGATTTTCTCGGATGTCCAGAATTTTTTTTTATCTATAAATTCATCGAATATGCATTTCGAGGAGTTATGAGAAAGAGTCGCTTAGAGTGTTTTAAAGCTATTGGGATTTGGGGATTGAAGTAAAACCTTTTTCCGTTGGGAAAGCTTGTTGGGATAAGACGTGGGGAAGAAACATTACTGGAATCGACGACAAGTTTTTTTTTCAGAGATTATTCGGACCTTTCATTTTTGGTTTATATTTTTAAATGAGAGAAGCTTTTTTCGACGCAGAGTTAGAATTTTTTAATTTAAGGCAATGTCCTTACCGCAATGCACAACATCTCCAAATGATGTTTCGATTATTCCTGGGTGTTTCAGATGCCGGGTCTCTGCTGTCCCACCAACAAGAGACAACGTCCGATGGCAATTCGGAGCATAATTCCTCGGGAGACGAGGACTCGCAAGTTCGACTCAGGCTCAAGAGAAAGCTCCAGCGCAATCGCACCTCGTTCTCGAACGAACAGATTGACAGTCTTGAAAAAGGTAAAGCTCCATGAAAAAAATTCCTTCGGTCACAGTTCATCTAAATATCTCGCATCAATTTCTTTTGAAATCCACAATCTCCATTTAATTGCCATAAAGAAATAATTTACACCTTTCCTTATCGCAAATTATTTCATATAAAAATATTATTAATTTTTTATTTCAAAATTTTTATTTTTTTCCGTAGAAAAATTTATATATTTTCATGGATTTGGTTGATCGGACGTTAAACTGTGTATATTGAAAAATGTAGATTGCCAAGTGTTAACACAATAATACCGGACACTCGTCGTAAACTTGTACGTTTCAGAATTCGAGCGGACCCACTACCCGGACGTTTTTGCACGTGAACGTCTCGCCGAGAAGATTGGATTGCCTGAGGCACGTATCCAGGTGAGTGTGAATGTGAGGCGCGAATGCGGTGTGTCTCCACGATCTAGGTATCCTTCTCCCGTCTCATTCCGAGTTTGCCAATATCCTCCCTTCCTTCCCACTCGGTGACACCATCTTCAGGCTCTTATAGCCTCGTTCTACTTCGTCCTCTTTTCCTTCCTCTTATTTTTCTTCTTCCACTCCGCCCACAGGATCCTTTCCTTCTCGAGGGTTAAACGCGGTCCTGACTCTACGACCTTTCATTATCCGTCGAACGTTTAAAAGTCGCTACGTGGTTACCGGGACCGCCTACCCTTAGCACCCTTCGACCACCCGAGGCTACGTGCCAGCACAATCTTTATGTTATTGCAACCGCGTTTCCGTTCATTTCGCTTCCGTTTGAGGGGAATTAAGATCAATTTTAACTTCTGTTTATTCCGGTCAAAATTTCGAAATATCGCGACGGGATATGTTGAAATTTTTTAGGCCCCGATGAGGCAAATGGGAAATGGTAAATTTAATTATCAGACTGGATGTTTATGCGCAAAAATGGGTGCATTAAATTTAATGTACAATTGTGGTGAAAAATACATGAATTTTTACCATAATTTTCCTAATTTTCCATCATGACTGTACATGAAATTTCATATGTCAGTACACGCATTATAAACTTTCAGTTCAAGAACATTCAAATTCAAGTAAAATTTTGGCAATCTATCTTGAAGGGAATTTGTTAAATTTCACCATTTCAGGGGGTTTTTAAGCTTCGCCAGACTGAAGCACGTAAACGGTTTTCCAGGTGACGTTGCGCCCTGAAATCTTAACCAAGGGTAGTCGATGATTTTTTCTCATCAATCCGTATACCGTGATCATCATAAAAAAATCATTTACATATATAAAAAATAAGAACCCAAAAATTTCGGCAGTACCGAATAATAAAAAAAAAAATCATCCTACCCATGAGAAGCAATCGCAAAAAATTCCGACGAATTCGCGAGCTTTTCACCGAATTCATCGTTTTCTCCGTTCGCAAAGGGGTTTCCGGTCCCCCTCGTACACTCGCGTACAACGGATGGCCGTTGCACGTCCGCCTAGGCCGTAATTATTTTAATTAATATGACGTTGGCCGAGGCCGCGAGGTGACGCATACCGGCCGCGCGGTATGAGCTAATATGTGCGCAGCCTTGTCGGACATTGTTTGGATGTAGAGCGTAGCGAGCGTACACGCGAGTGCAGTTACCGCGGTGTGCTCGCGATAGTCACGATGGACGGTGAGTGGGAAGAGAAATTGGCAAAGTGCGCTGGTCGACTGGTGCACCATGAAGAGAGGTCTGGGAGGGTTGAAAGTACACCAGCGGACGGGCAACCAGTGAGAGTCATATATATGTATGTATAAACATATATACATATATATATATATATATATATATATATATATATATATAGATATATATACATATATATATGTGAAAAAGGGGGGGGGGGGTGACTGGTCGAGGTGGGAGGGATGGTTGTGAGTCGAGCCGTAGCGTTATGTGGACGTACAAACAGTGCAAGACCATGTTGACGCATGTTTTCAAGCCTCGTTGGCTGGTATTGATCTTGCTAAGTGCAGGAAACCGGGAGAGCCGGTGCGAGCGAGCGAACTCTCGGTCCCGACTGACGGTGAAAGAGAAGAAGAGATATAGTATAATAGCTGTATATATATATATATATATATATATATATACATGTATGTATATATATATATGTATGGCGGAACGAGGAGAGAGAGAATGAGCGAGGGTCGGACGGGGTTGCGCGAGAGGGATGAAGCGCGGAAGAGCGGGAGAACAACGCGCGGGGTTACGGTACCGTGAGGTTCGCCGATAGTACCGGGGCGTACAGCGGCTGTAGTACTGTAGCCTGTGGGATGGAGCAACGCGGAGCCGGCTTGCGCTATATGTAGAGACTGCCCGCTGAACAACTTTATAGATATAGAATATATATACATATATGTATAAATATATATATATATATATATGTGGGTATTTAGGTATTTAGGTATAGGACGTATATGGGTATACAGCTATGAGATATATATATATAGGTATGTGAATGGATGTGTGAGGAGGGAATATTCGAGATATGAGATATAGATGTATTATATAAAGTCTTGTCTATTCCGACAGAAAGGTATGGGAAGGAGGATTGAACGGAAGGATGGAACTGTATATAGGGACATGGATGTAGATGCATAGATGTATAGATATAGAATGTGGATAAAAGTGAGTGATAGATAGGAGTCGGAGGGTGGATCGAGTGAGAGTGAGAAAGTGCGGTTGCTGCGAGTCGTGGTTCGAGTGAGGGATCGGGCAGAAGGCCTAAGAGGGTTCGGACGCAACCATGGCAACCCGTCCCGTCCCCGGGGAGGTTGCCCTCTGATTGGCCGTTCCCGCTTTTCTACCTCCCTTGTATATAGAATATGTATATAAGCGTGTATAGATATAGTTGCCTGCTGCGAGAAACTTGTATATACATATATGCGTGTGCGTGTATAGAACCGCGTATATAACTGCTTGCCGATTCACCACCAGGCGCAAACCCGTGGTGCCCGATTATCATCGGGAATCTCTCGCCGAATGGCCGAAAGCTAAAGTCGAGAAAGGGCGATGGGCGAATGGGCGAAGCGGAAATTCCGAAGGGTAGTTCTTCGTCCGAGGCTTAACCGAAAGCCATTTCGATCGTTCTTCGATACTCGCACTTTCCTTCGCGTGAATCGGTATTCGAGTTTTTCGCGGATTCGACTTGCGAGTTTTCCCCCTTGAAACGTGTACATGTGTATGTACTTGTGTGGCACGCGTATGAAAATACTTGCGGATTCAAGACCAGGCGCGATGCCGTGTTGCCCGATTTTCATCGGGAATTTCTCGTGAAATGGCTCCAAGATAACCTCGATGAAATTTTCGGGACTCATATAGGTTCCTGGTAGGGTCCAGAGAAAACCCGACAAGGCCTTTCTAAGACCGTATCAATCCATGAGGTAACGCTTGGAAATTTCTACTTCCGACGGGAAGTTCTTGAACGAAGGATCAACCAAAAGTTTTTCAGAGGGTAGTTTGGTCCTTGCTCTTTTTTTTGGTTTATCGTCAGTTGGAATTTAGGTTGTCCGTAGGTTCGACTTTGTAGTTTTCCCTTTGAAACGTATATATATATATATATTAAACATAGGTATATAACTACTTGTCGATTCACCACCAGGCGCGACCCCGTGGTGTCCGATTATCACGGAAAATCTCTGACGGAATGGCTGAAAGCTAACGTCGAGAAGGAACAGCGGGCGAATGGCCGAAGTGGAAACGGAATAGTTTTTGTGCGCGTGGCTTAAGCGAGAGGTATTTCGATCGTGATTTCATGGCTGCGTTTTTTTTGTTCCTCTTGAGTTCGAATCAAAGTTTTCGTAGGTTCTTGCTTCGTGAGTCCCATTGAAACGCGTCAGGACGAAAAGGTTGTATTAAGTTTGTTAACGTCGTCGAGAGAAATAATTAATTACTGGTCGAACGAAGTTGGTCACAAAACGTGTTAGATTAACATTCGGAAGACCGCAGCAGTGGCCTCGGTCGTTTGCGATCACTCAGGCCGTTAATGGGTTAACGCATAAGCTGGTCTGACCAAAACGAGTCTTTACTACTTCCGCGCGCTATTCATTGGGTTCACACCGTCTCGGTACGGTTCCCATCCGAAAATTGACTATATTTTAAAGTTTGAAATAATTTTTTCATGCCGAAATACAATTTATAGCATAAAAAAATTATATGATACAAAAAAAATTTTTTTTACCTAAAAAACATTATTTCTGGCTCCAGAAATAAATTTTTCAGCTGATACTGAAAAAAGTGAATATTCTGCAAATGCAATCCGCTTCATCGCTGTAAAAAAGCATTTAACAGACAAACACAGATACGCCTCTTTCTTAACCCTACATTAACAACAAACGAACAAAAATTAAATTCTCTTCGGTATTAAAAGAATGTTTAACAATAGAATTCGGTAATAAAATAAATTTTAACCCACACAGTAAAATAACTAATTCCTATCCATCCATCTGACCCATCAGGTGTGCAAGGATTTTGTAAGCTTGAATGAGCAAGGAGTGTGAATGAGTCTCGTTGATCGGCATCGTCAATCGATCCCGGCAGCTAACGTCTTTGTAATGAAAAAAACGACCCCTTCCTTCGGGTCTTTGCCTTCGACAGGTGTGGTTCAGCAATCGCAGAGCGAAGTGGCGCAGGGAAGAGAAGCTACGGAATCAGAGGAGGGCCGCTGTTGACCAGGTGGTTGGGGGTGCAACCGGCGGGGGCGGAAGTGGTGCGGCGCCACCGGCCGCGACCCCTGCGACACCACGAATACCGCTCAACGCCGGTTTCAACGCAATGTACTCATCGATACCGCAACCGATCGCCACGATGCCCGATACTTACAGGTGAGCGCCAAATCACGGTGATTTTTTTCAACACGTCGCTCATGTTTTATTGTTATTTTATTTTTTAAATCTAATGAAATAGTCCGGAAATATATATATATATATCTTTTTTTTTACGAACAATGTTGCTTTTCACAATATGCAGCTAATGACATAATTTCAAATTCGTGTATCTCGAAGTCCTCGTAGGGACAAAATAATTCGAAAATTTTTCTGAAAAACCTTATTCGTTGTTAAAAAAAACAATGGCTGTGCGACGTATTCCTTTCAGTTGGATTTCATCCGATAGTCGGTCCTTCTTGAATTTTCGTTGAAATCGTTAGCACCAAAGTCGAAAAAATTGGGAATTTTTTAAATTATCTTTAAGAAAAATGATACTAAAATTCGGTCTTATTCTTGTTTCAGTTCGATGTCAGGCAGCCTCGGCGGCTCGATGGGTGGTAGCTGCCTTCAACAACGAGCCGAGGGTTATCCGGCGTACGTTTTTCACGAGCCACTTCACTCGCTAACGCAATCCTACTCCCACGCTCATACAACGGCGGCTCACTCGCAACCCCATCGCGGTATACCGACCTCTCACGGCGGTACACCCACTACACCGGGCGGACAACCCGCTGGTCCAGGCGGGGCGCCCTATCAACCGACGACGTCGACCGCTACCGGTAAGTCCATCAACTACTTCTCCCATCCATCGAGTCAGGTCCTTTTCCGATTTAATTGACTACGCGTGAAATCTCCGAGTTACGAACGGACTGCACTTTTTTTTTTGCAGTTTTAACTCCATTCGCTATGTAGGATTTTGCGACCCTGAAGACGTCTGCGTGGGGTAAATTGTTCGCTAAAATTAAAACAAATAAATAAATCAATTCAACCGATCACAAATTTAAGGGCATTTCAAAAAATTAAAAAAAATTCCCTACCTCAAAAGCACTCTGCATCATTTAATTTCTCCTATCAATCGAGTTAGGTATTTTTTCGATTTAATTGACTACGCGTGAAATCTCCGAGTTACGAACGGACTGCACTTTTTTTTTGCAGTTTTAACTCCATTTGCTATGTAGGATTTTGCGACCCTGAAGACGTCTGCGTAGGGTAAATTGTTCGCTAAAATTAAAACAAATAAATAAATCAATTCAACCGATCACAAATTTAAGGGCATTTCAAAAAATTAAAAAAAATGCCCCACCTGAAAAGCACTCTGCATCATTTAATTTCTCCTATCAATCGAGTTAGGTATTTTTTCGATTTAATTGACTACGCGTGAAATCTCCGAGTTACGAACGGACTGCACTTTTTTTTTGCAGTTTTAACTCCATTTGCTATGTAGGATTTTGCGACCCTGAAGACGTCTGCGTAGGGTAAATTGTTCGCTAAAATTAAAACAAATAAATAAATCAATTCAACCGATCACAAATTTAAGGGCATTTCAAAAAATTAAAAAAAATTCCCCACCTGAAAAGCACTCTGCATCATTTAATTTCTCCTATCAATCGAGTTAGGTATTTTTTCGATTTAATTGACTACGCGTGAAATCTCCGAGTTGCGAACGGACTGCACTTTTTTTTTTGCAGTTTTAACTCCATTCGCTATGTAGGATTTTGCGACCCTGAAGACGTCTGCGTGGGGTAAATTGTTCGCTAAAATTAAAACAAATAAATAAATCAATTCAACCGATCACAAATTTAAGGGCATTTCAAAAAATTAAAAAAATTGCCCTACCTCAAAAGCACTCTGCATCATTTAATTTCTCCTATCAATCGAGTTAGGTATTTTTTCGATTTAATTGACTACGCGTGAAATCTCCGAGTTACGAACGGACTGCACTTTTTTTTTGCAGTTTTAACTCCATTTGCTATGTAGGATTTTGCGACCCTGAAGACGTCTGCGTAGGGTAAATTGTTCGCTAAAATTAAAACAAATAAATAAATCAATTCAACCGATCACAAATTTAAGGGCATTTCAAAAAATTGAAAAAAATTCCCCACCTGAAAAGCACTCTGCATCATTTAATTTCTCCTATCAATCGAGTTAGGTATTTTTTCGATTTAATTGACTACGCGTGAAATCTCCGAGTTACGAACGGACTGCACTTTTTTTTTTGCAGTTTTAACTCCATTTGCTATGTAGAATTTTGCGACCCGGAAGACGTCTGCGTAGGGTAAATTGTTCGCTAAAATTAAAACAAATAAATAAATCAATTCGACCGATCACAAATTTAAACGCATTTCAAAAAATCTAAAAAATTTCCCCACCTCGAAAGCACTGTGCATCGTTTCAATCTGACTCGTCCTTTCCGTCATTTCGCCGTTGCGAATGCAACTGCGCCGCTCAGTACAGGCGCGCGACGCGTTTCGCTCTCGAATATTTAATATATTTTGCGTGTGTATCCAGCCAGTTTGTTCGTTGGCACTTCACCGGTGGGATTCGTCCCGAAACGGAGGTGGAACAAAAAAAAGACGATACGCGAAAAAAAAAAAACGCTGCAGCGTTTTGCGTAGGTAAAGGCGGTCGCGTATTTGCCAGCTGGAAAACAGGTGGCTCATTATAAACTTGCTCGATTCTGCTGCAGTTAAAAAAAAAAGGGAATCGTCGAGAAAAGCCAGATATAAAAAGAGCGACGAGTTCCCTCGTCGCCGGAGGCGACAACGTTGTCGCAGCGCGGAGGGGAAAAGTTTGCCGCGGCGAGAAACGCGGAAACGCGAAGCGCGAACTATCGGCGACGATCCAGCCGAGGCGTAACGCTAATGCGCGATCGCGTATACGCGTGCACAGCCGGAAAAAGGTAATGCGCCACAGTGCGCAAATAGTTCGGCGCTTATCCTTATGGCACAGTCGACCGGAACTTTGTCCCCGACGCGGCGAACGTTCCCGTGAGAGCCCCGTTCGACGCGGCTTGCCAAGTTGCCCTCACTTATCCGCCAACTAAATTGCTTACGTACTGTTGAGAAATGTTCTACAACAACATTTAATCCGCCAAATCCGCATTAAGCTACGCACGCTTATTCTTTTTTTATGGGAAACCAAAAAAATAAATGTACTTGCTTATTATACTTTTTTTTTACGGGAGACTAAAAAATATGTATTAAAAAAAAAAAAAGAGGATTTTCACAGCATCATATTTTGATTCTGGTGGTTTTTTTTAGTAACGGTACCGAGAGCCGATAATTACGAGCAAATAAATGTCCCGCGTCCTAGTGACCGTCAAAGGTTGCGAGGGTCAATATAAAAGTCTAAAATTTTCCAATTCTCAACAACAACAAAAAGCCGCCAGATGAGTTGATGGAACTTTGGTAAATATACGAACGAAGGTAAACCGCTAATTCGTGCAGTCCCACCGAGTGCAGTTTTTCCCCGGTGGATCCTCAGAAGCCCGAATAAAAAGGTGGATTACCCGGTGCGCGAGTGTCGGGATTCTGTTGTGTCGGCGCAACAGCTATCGAGCTATCCGCACGCAATCTACATGGGTAGTTCCTATCGAGAAGAATGAGCGAAATAATAAAAAAAAAAAAAAAAAAAAGAAACACACACGAAAAGAGTGAAAAACTCCGCTGTGCTCGAGGGTACGAGTGGAGCGCCTGCTCGGGGTTGCTAGCAGAGGGGGAGGGGATGGAGTTTCGAAGCAGCCTCTCTCACGAATTGTAAAAGGATTTTAAAACAAATCTCGCACCGATAGCGCGTTCTCGTCGGCCCGAATCGAAGAATAGGGGTGGGAAAGGGGGTTGGTGGCGGAGAGGATGTTCAGTGGTTTTTTTACAGGGTCCGCTCCCTCTCGGGTCCGTTGAATTTTCCATTTTCTCTCGATCCCTCACGTAGCTTTTATCCACGCTGAGCGCCCCGGAGACCGGAGCAGATTCCACCTCTTCGCGTTGCCGCTGCTCCTCCGCCGCTCCGCGCGTTTAGTGAAAGCCGCGGGCTGCGGAGAGGGCGAGCTACCCTGTCGTCCTCCATCTTCCTCGCCTCGTGCGATTCTTCGGGCTCTTTCTCGCTCTCGGGCTCTCTTCCTCGCTGTCCTGCCGTCTGTCCCTCTTCACCTCCGCCTCCGGTTCCGGCGTCGGGCTCGCAGGGGTGAACGGAGAATGCGGATGGGTTGGGTCTCGCCTCGGCTGGGCGAGCGCTCAATAACGTGCGAACCCAAGGGGGAGGAAATGGGGGGCATAGCGCGTACCTACCAGGAATGGAGTGGAACACGATGGAATGGTGGAACAACCCCACTTGGCTCGTATATCTTTATGTATGTACCCTATATATCTGTCTCTGGATCCGCATACACGCGTGTATAGAGATACATGTATCTCTTTCTGGCGCTTACTGCGGTCGTGCCGCGTGTGTGTGGATGAGCGCGAATACGTAGAGCGAGCCGCTCGTCCATGGCTATTTATGTGCGCGTGGAGCGTAACCGCGCGGAGTTGTCAGGGTGGAGAACGTGTACGAGGTGCAACTTTGCGTCGGCGCTGCAAGGACGATCCACAGATGGTCCTCGCACGTTTCTTACACCGAGAAAAAAATTGAAAATAGAGCGAACGTGAATGAGCGCTCGAGTCAAGGGAGTATAGTTGGCTCGATGGAGATTTAGCTGGCTCAACCACTGGGAGATTGGATCGAAGTCATAAGCTCGAGTCAACCTCTCGGTGATGTTAAATACCGAGGAACTGATGGTGAACTTGAACGCAATGGACCTCGGATTGAGTCAACCTGAACTTGGATCAATCAAACTCAAAAGTTGGCTCACCTTCGATGAGATCGATCGATTCGAGTTCATCGTATAAGCTTCGCCAATTTTATGTTAACTCAACCTCTCGGTGGTTAAGCGACCTATATCGTCATCGAAGTCTCACGCGTGTTTGCTGCGACCTCGATTTTTCCCTCGGTCTACTTTTTTTTCTTCTCGATCACGAAACCGGTTCTACGCTGATAAAGACACGTTCTCATACATGGTTCTTTTTACGGTTTGTCATCAGAGAATGTTGTGCGAGAAATCTGACTTTATTTACATTTTGTTAATGAAAAAACTAATTCAGAGACTGAAAGCCGGAATAAAATCAGCAAAACTCTCATTTTTTTGCATTCGGATTGAAGTCATGAACCACAGGAATGAAAAGTACATGGACTACGGTCTTATCTGACAGCCGTTTCCGTCATTCACACTTTCCTCGTTACCGCTCATAATCACTTTGCACACACGTTCGTCCGGCGGTCCGACGAAATATTCACTCGTTAAATTGCTCCGCGCGATGCTGCGAGTTTTTTCATAGAGTACTCGCTGCTTCGCCTCCTCTTCATTCGCTCTCGTGCGGGACGAGCGTTATAGGAGCAGAATCGCTTCTCGGCGATGAGCAGGGTGGAAAGTCATTTTTTTGTGGAGGTTGAAAAAAGGGGTGGAAAGGATAAGAGGGTGTCAAGTGGGTCGGCGATAAAAATAGGAGAATATGTTACAAGTGTGGAAATAAAGAAGCATAAAATCAAGATTTGTTGGCTGTTTCGCCTTGATAAGGGAACCTGATTACATTTGATGTGTAAAAAATCCAACTGACAACGGCCAACTCGGCACTCTTGAAAGTCACTAAAATTTCGAATTTTTACGTCAAAGTGAACTCAATCATCGCAGTGGGTACAGAAAATTATGAGAAAAAATTATCATCAATAAAGTTGACTCGCTCCACCTCAAGAATTTCTATTATGGCGAAGCAATTGAGAAACCGGTATCAAGCGTCGATGATAGTCCGTATTTTTCTACAACTCCATAGCACAGCCGATAGCTCAAGAATTGTGAGAATTAACCCAGTAATTGGCTTTCTCGATATAACACTCGTGTCTCAAATTTAATGTTTCAGGAGTGATATCGGCAGGTGTATCGGTACCGGTTCAGATACCGTCGCAGAGTCAGGATCTCACCGGCAACTATTGGCCCCGGCTTCACTGATCCCAGCTCTTCGGGTTCCCGACCGCGAGTCTTCTCGTCGGCCAGGAGAGCCCGCCACCGCCAGCGCCGCCCTCATCGGTAACTGGGCCAGTGGCCAGGCCACTATTGGCCTCGCTCGGCATACCGACGCAGCTGCCGACCCATCATCAGTCCATAACGCCGGCAACAACGCCGGTACACAACTCCGACACCAGTGAGTGAACGAACGTAACTTACGTGTACGAAGAAAAAAAATAAAATAATAAAAGATCGACAACGATTGAGCTGCCGATATTACGATGTTGTAAGTAATTTAGGTCGGAATCGCGAGACGAAGAGCTTCCTCGTCTCCGTCGAATCGGAAAATCGAATCCAATGAAAATGTAAAGTTGTTCGCGATGTAACTCGGAACGATCCCGGGTCGTGCAGGGTACCGGCTCTCAACTTAATCGTTAAAAAAAATCAGAGAAACAAACGTGCCATCGGACGAAGTCACGGATGGAGAAACGGAAAATCTTCACGGGGAAGTCGCTGAAGCATTGTCCGAGTAAACTTCAAATTTCGCGATCGGGGTCCAGTGGAGAATCTTGAATCTCGCATCACTGCGCGAACCGCAAGGGGAGAAACGGACCGCGTTTTTCGAAGGGAAAAATAAAAGGGCAGCCTGAGAAACTTCATTACGGAAAGATAAAAATTTATCAAATCGTTCGTTCTTAACTATTGGGACATTGACACTTCCCGCTATTATTCTTCGAAAATACACTGGGAACAAATTGCGCAGTAAACGAAACTAACTGTTCACCATGAGAAGTAGTTCCCAATAGAAACGTCTACATTTTACAGTTTCAGTGACAAAACATCGTCGGTCCAACCGTCATAGAAGTTTAACGAATTTAATAGATCAGAACGAATAGATCAGAAACGACCTACATAGACAATTTCACTCAAAACTATTTGTGGTAGACTGTGAAAAGGAATTGTAAATTTAATATACCGATATTCGAAACTTTTATGTATGAACCATTATATTAAATTCAATGTGCAAGTATCATTCAAAATCACATAACTTTCAAACTAATACCAAAATACTTTGAGTATTATTAAAAACATTTTCATAAAAAATCTCCAGCTTATCATTTATTTCATCCGAGTACCATTTCACATGAAATTCGTACAATAATTTAGAATCCAACTTAACGCATAAAAGTTTCCGATACCGACATTAATTGCCACGCCGAAATTTTCACAGTGTACCAAAAAAAAAAAAAAGAAATTCTAGTTCGATGCTCTCTATCGACGAATAATTTTGTCGCGTGACCCAAAAAACAAATCTACCTTCGAGGATCGTTCAGCAGGCTCGTTGTTGGCTCGTCAAAGTTCGGAACTAAACGGCCCGAATTAGTTTCCCGAAGATCTCGGTCGTTCTATCTCGAGATCTTCGGTGGTATCGCGCGAGGGGTGCGAGGGTGGAAACCGGAGGGTTGCGCTGAGGAGGATCGATTGTTCGCTCTCTCCCTCGGCAGGACAAGGAAGAGATCGCGCTTGCACCGTATGGTAATTGCGAAAGCCTGAGGGGGGAGGTCGAGGGAGCAGCGACTAGGCCGGGACCAAGCTCAGATCGAAGTTTTCCAACGACGGCTGGCGGTATTCTCGCGAGGTTTGGAACTCCGAACCCCTCTCCCGATTGGGGGTCGGGACTCGCGGGATGAGCTGTTTTCGGGCGGCAGCTCTCGGCACCAGCACCGCCCGGAGCAGATAGAAACCCGGCGAGCCGGGGGTGGTGTGGGTGGACGTTTGCGGGCGCGGAGGGTTGATAGCGAGGTACGCGAGGGCGGCTTTCTTGGGGTCGGCCATCGCGCTCCCTCGGAGATATGGCGCCGTATCCACCACCACGGCTGCGAGGCCACCTTCCGAACGTCTGTGCGACCATCGCTCTTCGATCCGATACGAAAATATGTCGCTGCGAAAAACTTTTCTCGAATTTCATTTTCTAAATATATATATATTTTTTTTGGTATTTGGTGGTGTTTAGGCCTTCCGAGTTTTCATCCGGTCCAGCAGTTGTTTTTTTTTATATGTAAATATCGATGCGACGATGCTCAAGTGCAGCTCTCAAGAGATTTTTTTTTTTTTGAGATATGACTGGAACCAATGCCGAGCTGGTGTACTTACAAAAAGATTAAGATTTTTCTTTATTTGGGGAGAAAATAAGGAGAGGGTTTGAATGTCTGGGGAGGCAATTTTTAAGCGCGTCAAGATGTCCCAATGTTTTGGGTGATTCTAAATTTCGAAGATTTTGACTTGCGGGTTGAGTTTCTTTCAGTTTCAGTTTATAATATTTACGCTAGACGATAATGCAGATGGATTACGCAGAAAGCTTGCCAAGCTGACCTCTTTGAACTGTTCGATTATTGGGTCGCGCATGTAATGGAGTTTGTCCCAATTTGTAGACGCTTTATCATTCGTTTTTGAAAAAAATACCATAATACAAAATAATTCCGGCTCAAGCATTCAATAATTTTTTTATATGCACCAAATAATGTGTAACCGATAAGACGTGCGGACGAATCAACTAAAAAATCGGGCACAGAACTTCAAATATATACTTTGTTGGTACAGCTTAAATATTCGTTATATTTTAATATATCTGAAAAATTACATCATCGATATATTTTTGACGGGTTCAAATGTTTTTTCTTTGGTAAACTGAACATTTATTTGAACGAAACAGCCCATTTTTTTTTTATTGATTCGACTGCATTTTTAATCAGTGTACATATAAATGCAAATCTCAAATTGGATTCCGAAAACTTGAAAAATTAAAAAACCCAAATACCTAAATACCTAAATAGCTGAATTTGGAATGAATCTAAGCATTGGTGCTCTTACTTTGTCGCATTCAAGAACTCAAGATAAAATCGTATTTATGAAAAAAAAAAAAAATGTACCGCGGAAAATTGTAGCTCGATTGGGCTGAGTAACGAAGTTAAGGAAAACTTGGATCACGCCAATTATCGGAGACTGCAAGGCCGCGCGACCATCGTTAACTTCGACACGACTTTAACTTCATTTCGAACTCTCAGAATGGGCGTCATAAATTTCTTCTTAGAGTTCATGGCGGAATTATTTTTAAAAAATTTTTACGCGAAAAGCGTAGATCGTGATTTTTTAAAATTTAACAAAAAGTCAATTCTTATATTTTTCGAGTATTTAAAAAAAATCGTATTGTGGAATGAACGATTTTGTTTTGAGAGCGTTTTCGTACCGTTTAAAAGACATCAGTCGGGTTGTTTCCCGGTAAATTCACGTACCGAAGTTTCGGGCATTATTCGCAAAAATTTCGAAATTCTAGGACAGAGACAATCTATATCAGGCGAAGATTTTCGACGGCTGTAATCGCGATCGTACAGAAGCCGAGCGTGGTAGGGTTGAAGGAAAAAATAAATAAAAGCGCGACAGCGAATTTGCAGGAGACAAACATGGCCCAAACAATCGACCCAGAGAAACGACGAATTATTGTAGATCGAAGATAGAAAATATGAAAATAGATAAAATAGGAGAAGAAAAGAAAAACCGATAACTTTTTTAGAGGCGGTTGTGAGGATAAAGAATCGACGTACAATTAATACCGTTGAATTCGGAGTTCGGAATTAACAGCCGCATCTCGATATAATTAATAAATCCGTGGAGCAATTAGAGAGGCGTTCGAAGGGACGGTCGAATGACGAGGATCCCAAGCGAAGAAGAAAAATCACGAATAAACGACCCTTCTATTCGATACATCAATAATAATATGAATAATAATTGTAATGATAAATATTATTGATATTAAAAAAGTATGGTTTTGTGTATAAAAAAAATAACAATTATAATGTAAGATAGCGTTTGTTACTCTCGTTAGTTCATAGTGTAAATTAGAGAGCGTCGCGACATTGTATATACGTTTTAAGTGACGACGCATAAGATATTAAGCAGTTATGTTCGGACGTAAAACACATGTAGATTATAAACTGTGACACGAACAGAAAATAAGTTAACGGTAAACCGGAGATCATCCCACGTCACACACACACAGACACATCCAGCACATATGTATTCGGTGTTTTCCGACGCGTTGAGCGATTTAGATTACTCCGTTGATCGTCGATCGTTCGTAAAAAAATAATAATAAAACAGAGCTAATTAATATTGTAGCACAAATAAATTGTCTGAGCCTATAAGTAACCAAAACACAATTTTCCGTGTCTCTCCGAACTTAATCCTTAACAAGATTGTCATCAATGGGCGGAATGTAATTTTTCAAATATTTAAATGATAAAATGAACAACAATGAACACTTTTTATTTTATGGCAAAGAGAAATATGGAACTTATTTCTACTTCTGTTTAATGCACAAAATTATGATCCGAGAGTGCACGAAAATAACGAAGGACAATTATATTTTGCCCATCTCCGATAATTGAACGGATCTGCAGTACAGTTTGCATAACGACGATTCATCAATTTGTCCCCGAATGTGACACCGAAAAAATATTACACGAATACACGAGACGAGACTGCAGTGCGCGATAAAATAATAATGGGGAAAAAAAAATTAAACAAATGAAGAGAAAAAATAAATCCAAACGCGTTTACTGGGGAGTGGATGGACGACGGCAAAATCGTGATTGGGAACGCAGCCGAAAATAATTGGTAGTGTATGGCCGTGCCGGGGTGGCGTATGCAGTTGACCGTGGAGTGGTATTCATTTTTTCGTCCACTGCACGATCGGTCAGTCTCGACGAGCCGCGAGTAACGCTCTCGTTGTTTTTAATGACTAATTGGCTGGCGCAAGCGTCGGAAACGTGCGTCACATGAATTTTTAACGGTCAGAAACGAGTCGGAAAAAATATACGAACATTTTTCGCCTCTGGCAAGGAGTTTCATTGAACAGTACAACATGGCAGCAATCAAATTCAAATTTCCAATTACCTAATATAAAAAAAAAATTACATGGAAATTATTACTGTTAATTAAAAATTATCATTTGTAGATAGGGGTAAGAAATTCGCGGTTATATCGACGTATTTACGATATACCAATAAAGATTGGGAACATAATTTGAATACAATAATTGGATCAGAATTTTTTTTTGTTTAAAAAGTAATTAGGAAATTGAATTGTGCGCCATAGAACACAAACTTTTTTTTTCTGATGACACGATTGAATATTCATAAACGGTCGCTGTAATAAGTGTAGTTGAAGAATTGCGCCACGATGCGTTCTACCAATCTCATAGTTGCAGTCAATAGATAAAGCATGGAAGAAAGAGAGCAAGAAAAAACATACCAGCGATGACGATGTTATATTCCGGACGTAACACGCGAGGGGTTCACGTGTTTCGACAATTATTATTAACGACCTCATCATTACTATTGTTAAATAAAAAATAGATCGAAATAAAATAAAAATGAGATTCAGTACGGGCAACTTTTCAACCAGTGTCATATGTGTCGGCGAGAGATTTCAATATTACCATACATAAATACTATTATATTCCAAAAGCGAGATCACGAGAAAAGAAAGGAAATTAATTTAAAAAATTTAAAAACAATAATCGACCGATCAATATTGTACATTAATCTTAAATTTATATTTTTGGAAAAAACAAAATTAGAAAAAAGGAAAACACGTTCTACGCGACGAGGAACATTGTGAAGCTATATCGACAAACTTGGATACGAAGTTTGGTGACTTTTGGGCAACTCCGAACCTCGGGATTGTCAACCCGCGAAAAAAAAATTCAATTTAAAAACGCGCGTATACATAGATATATACAGATTCCAAAATATATAGTGTATATGTACATTTATATCCACGCTTGTGTACACACGTGTGTATGTATATATATATATACATATAATTCCATTTTACCCACACCACTTCCACGTTAACTCTTTACTGAATTTGACAATTGGAATGGGGGTAATCTCTAAACTCTACTCATAATTACTTCTCATAAGATATTTAGCCAAAGATGATCGCAGTTGTCGGTAAATTTATCATCAAATCGGTCCAACAGCTCTTCACTATCGAACTCGTTTTTTATTTCGATTTCCGTTGCCATTCGGTTACAAAAAAAAACGATTTTGTTGCTCGAGAAACGTCTAAACCGAAATCTACCATTTGAAAAGTTTAAAAGTTCAAAAGTTAAGAACAAAATAAATTTTCTTGAGATTGTAAAATTTATGTATCGGCTAAGATCAGTTATCGATGTAAAAAAAAATTGCGTCTTATGAAATCAAATCACATTGGTATGTGTCAATGAATTTGATTTACGAAGTGAAATCTATATAAAGTAAGTTCAAAAAACACAAGTTGGAATAATTTACTCGTTTTTCTGCAGGTTTATAAAAATGACAAGAATTGTGTTCGGCGATTTTTTGTTATATTACGACATAATCGTTGAATTTTTTTGTTTTGTGTAAATTGAAGGATATTGAATGCGCAATGGCAAGTTAACGCGGTTGTGGTTGAGCGAAGCTTATTATCCGTAGTAGTAACCATAACGAGATAACAGTGTATGAGCATGAACAAATTTATTAATGAGAATAAAATATAATATATTATTGCGGCAGTAATCTATGTAAGTGTTGTGAATAATGAGATAATATTGTTGCTGTGATTACCTCTTAAGATTGTAAGTAGTAGAATATAGAAAAACCACTGTTAGGTGTCACTGTCTTGATTCAATAAATGTTATTTCATTTTAATTCGCGACTAAATTGTTCATTTCCATAAGCCTCGTCAGCTGTCCACCTTCCACCGTATTAACGCCGAGGAGGGACGGGAGTGAATTAAGGTACGTGAACGATACGATGTTCCAGATTATTCGAAACAAAAGACGAATAACGCTTAATGGCTAATAATAAGTAGGTAGAAACGCTTGGATTTTACGTTACTTTTTTTTGGCGATAGATACACGCATATCGATTTCATTTTTTTAAGCTGGAAGAAGAATATATTAAAAGACATTTAAGATTTTTGTCATTCAATTTTATTGTTACTATGTAAAAAAATAATTCGAAATTCGACTGTCGCCTAAGCTGCAAAGTTTTATTAATATCGTATTAATGGTACAAAGGAACGTTCAAAAAAAAATATACAGCTAAAAACATGAAATAATGTTGGATGAAAACAGAGCATCAACAGGCTATTTAATTGCTCGAACGTCAAGTCTTGAGGTAGCATGACGTTTTTCTAATTTCACACGTAGACGAGAAAACTCGTTTAAAATACAAGGAACTGTTATTACTACACTGGAGGTTTATACCTTATTTTCTACGCGTCGACTTTACGCGAAGTCCCAGTGAGTTTCGACTCGATCGTTTCTCCCCAAAACCATGACTCGTCGACCACTTCGAGCTTCACTCAGTACCGGTCTCCTCTCTGCCCAATAGACGTCCGTGCGATCTCCTCCTCTGCAGCAACATATTCCACCTATTCCAGCAGCATGAAAACACGAGTCGGATTCGACTTCATCATTCTGTCTCAAAACCATTACTCGTCGACCGTTTCGATAATCACTGATTATCGGCTGGCCCCGGACGGTCATGTGATTTCCTCTTCTGCAGCAACACATTCTACCCACTTGCGTGTATATTCCGAGCAGCGCAATTATTATCAAAAAAGCGACGAGGCACTTGTCTAGAACATGAAATCGACTTGTCGTAATATAACCATTTTTTTCTGAAAGTCGGGGGCAAATTATATAACAGTAAAGAGTGACTACATCACACCAAATTTTATCTTTGGCAATATTTTGTCGATTCACTAATTTAGGAAGAAAAAAAAATAGGTTTGCGTCATTTTCAAAGTTGATATCGTTTTATAAGTAAAGTTCCCCGAGCAAAGTATATGCGTGCAAAACCTAACCGTTGCGAATTGATAAAATTTTGTGTTATGCATATTTGCAGAGTCATTGAGTTATTGGGTCTGCTTTGTACAATACCTGTGCTCTGATAGGGGGGTTGAATAACGGCCATGTTGAATCCGCTGACGGTGGCTCGGCGTACGGTGTTGATTACGATGTACTTGAGATTCGAGCCTACGTAATAGTCGATCGGCAGTATTATGGAATAGGAACCAAGAATCGCGCAGCAGACGATGTTCGATCTGAACGGCAAGACTGCGAGGACGAGTGGCACGAGCAAAGTTATTCCGACGTATATGAGCCAGAAATTCATGTCACTCTCGAACAACGATGTGTCGTCTAAAATGAGAAAACACATTCGGTAAAGAAAAATCTTCACCGATTAGTTGATTATGCGACACCCATTAATCAACAATTGTGTACTCAATTCACCTTAAAATTGTATCATTTTAATGCAATGCAAAGTTTTATAGAAATTGCTGCGGAAATTGTTTGTTTTTTTTTTATATTAATAAAACATATTGATTCCAAATCAAATAAGTTTTTTTTGCACGATTATGAAGCTTGGTGTCTGTGGGTCCGAATTTGGAGCAATTAAGAATGTCCCCAACATAAATTTACCAAAGATTATGGTCTCGCGCGAAATTCTTCTGACTTAATTTTAACAACCACAGGGACACTGTGAAGAAAAATTCCTTCAGTCAAACGAGAATTCCAAGGATCGTGGGTATTCTCTTTTTAACGAAAATTATAGTTTCAATTTTTCATAAATTTCATAAACTTTCATAAATTTCAATGGAGTTGATCAAACAATTTTTCTGGTTCAATGAGTATCGCACAATTCGTGAGAATCGTTTAGTCAGTTTGCTGCATTCGCCAACCCTGCTTTTATGCTATGACGCTATCCCGGACATGTTATTAAAATAGGTTCGGTAGTAAATGAATATGGAGACGCAATTAGGTAAATGCGAATCTTTCAAGTTGGTTACGGCGGTCCCTGGAATCGTGTACCGTGTGTACGCATGACTGAAATGGAGATGTGTGACTCGTCGATGAGAGCTCCCGAACGTGCTCAATTTCGACCAACGAAGAGTTTCAATAGAACATTCTTAAATTTTCCTTGGAATAAATAAACTATTGCTAAATTTTCTTTGCTTTTAATAAAATATTCTCTATTTTTTTTTTAATTTAATAAGCATCGTGCAATTCCTGAAAATTGTCTGGTCATTTTGCAGCGTTCGCCAGTCCCGCTTTAGTGCCATTACGCATGTACCGGGCGTGTAATCTAAACAGGTTCGGCACTAAATAAACATGGGGACGCAATTAGGTAAATGCGAATCTTCCAAGCTGGTTATACCGTTCCGTGGGATCGTGGGCCGTTGCGCACGCATGAGTGAAACTCGCATGTGTGGACCCTCGATCGGCAAGGAGAGCCAGCGTACGAGTGTGCACGAGGCGAGGGTGGTCGCGCGGGGGTTGCCTGGCACGTTATGGTGAGAAAGGCGGGAGGCACGAATGCCCGCGCCGCTTCTGCATGGGGAGATTCGACGGACGAAATTTCTGCATGAGTGGACAACATTGATAGAAGCCTCGGGGATAGAGCGAGGGCGATGCGGAGAGACAGTGGGAGAGATCGAGAGAGAAAAACTGGCGGCGCTTCGTCCCTTCGTCAAACTCGAACTAACTTCGGGAACGGAGGGCGAGCGGGCAACGGCCGAGCCCTTTCTCGTTCCCCCTCGCTATAAGCCGGCTTTCATTATTTTCCTATAATTTGCAACAGCTCTTCGCTTCTGTCTCCAACTTTTTATTCGTCTCCGGGATCGAAGGGGGAATCGGGACAGGTCGAGAATCCCATGAGTGGAGAGTAAGGTAAGGACGAGGGTGGGTTAAGGCTCGGTGTTTCGTGTTCTCGTGAACGATTTTATTTTCGTCATTCTTCGGAAAATTAAGAAGCATCGGGGTGTACGTGCCTGCTATGCCGAAGTACACCGTGCTGGCGACGAAGAAGCCCAAGGTCATCGACGAAAGGAACGTCACGATGCAAGACATACCCATGCACAACGAGAGCAGGAGCCAGCCGATTCCGCTGAGGCAACTTACACCCATTACGATGCCGAAAACAGCTGAAAATTAACGGATTCGTTGAGAGCTAATTCATATCGAAAGTTTAAAATAAATAATTTAACCCTTCATGTACGAGATCCTTTCTCAAAGAAGTTAAAAAAAATTGTGAACATTCACAGACCTACCTTAAAGTGCTGGTTCTGTGATACATAGTGCTTGAAAGAAAAGAAGTTCCCGGTATTTGAAGGGTTAAGAAAAATTAACTCTTTAGTGATCGACAAAAAAAAATGTTAATTTGTTTTTTTTCGTATCAACTATAAGATGTAGGAAAGGCATTACAGCAGTTAGATTTCAGATGGTAAAAGATGGTAAATGGTTAAATGTTTGGAATATTTATAAAATCATAATTACTGGATGTTCCGAAGTGGTTGAGAGCTGTGAGAACCGAGTAACATACAATTCCACCACTTATAGCGCCGAGGAAAACTACCTCGAATCCCAGGCATTTGTGACCGATGAAAGCTATGATAAATCCGATTATGAGAACTATGGCGCATATAGCCTTAGCAATCTCTGTGTCTGTAAGCAAAATAGCGTAGATTGTTTCACAATTCGCCAACGTGGATTGTTGGAATCCGGTGTTGAGTTAAGGTCGTTAGTGCCGATTGAATTGAAAATCAATACGAAAGGACTCAAGATATATTGCAGAATTTCCTCTGCATTTTTATATTGACTTGTAAAAAAGGAAATCTGTGATCGTTATCGCACACAACTATTCTAAAATGCACGACAACAAGAAACATACTCAGATCGGTGCAAGACGATGGTTCGCCGGAGCTACAAGCGTAAGTTGCAGCGGGTACGTACGCCGCGGAATAATTTTCGTAAGTAGCGATAATTGCGTAAACGGATCCAGTTCCTGGATAGGCACTGAAAATTCGACGGAGCGCCGATGCACCAACCGCGGGTCGCACCTGACGATCGAGGAATGTCAAAGGTGTATCAGTGATTTCATAAAAAAACAAAAAGTAAGATTATGACAAAAATAAAATTGTGACAAAAATATAATAATGATACAGATATAATCAAATAGAAAAACATAAAAAACGTGCATTCATACCTTCTGCCCGTGTTCAAATATGCTGTCGACTGTCATCATTTTCAGAATTCCATCGAAATAAGTTTCCGGAGTGAATTCGCGTTCCGGCAGATACATCCGGTAAACGTCCAAACTGACGGGATGTTTTGCGCATGGCAGTGCGCGTCCGTCGATTACAGGCGCAGAGGCCGGTTGTACGTCTAGCGTGATCGTGGATTCGGTAACGAGCAATTTTGGAAAGGGCGCTATTTCGATATCGAACTCCAAGTTGCATCCTCCTGGCGTTGGCGCTACGGGTCAATGCAAAATTTTCCGCAACGCATCGAAAACAGTGTATTCATTCTTCAACCGACCGACGAAGAATCTCTTTTCGTTTCCAACTTTCTTCACAAGTTCGAAGGATCATCACATTGAAATAAATTTAACCGCGAAATGTTGTCGTGTGAGAAAAAAAAAAAATTGTAGCTGTAATTACCGACAAACTGGAGGAAAAGTTTCAATCGAAAATTTATAGCGACTTCTTCTCTGGGAGACTGCATAATTATTTCACTTTTCGAGGATACGTTACAAGCTTCAAGGTAACTTATCACTTTTATTGATCGGGAACGATCTAAAGAACGTCTGGAGTGGGTCGACTTAGAAGTTTGGTGAATTACAATTGTTCTACATTTCATCTGTGCTCTCTTTTTATCATATTAAAGCATTCATAATAATTTTTTCATTATGTTCAAAAATGATGATTAAATAATGTTAGGATGGCTAACAAACTTCGGTCAATAGTCTATTGGCTGTATGGATGTGATTCAAGTTTCTTATGTATCAAAAACTGTTCCACCTTGTGTATTGCCAATAAATTCCCCACCACTGCTAATGTTACCGTTACATTTTTTAATAAGGTGATACCATTAAAAATATTCATACTCAAGTAGGAAAATATATTTTTTTAAGTATTGCCTCAGCACTTGAAAATAAATAACTGCATCAACTCACACTGTACTCGGCTACTGTACTTACAAATTCCCAACATTCTGTGCGCAAGCATTTCCAGAGAAGATAAACTTTTAGTAGCAACAAAAAACACATAAAAATCGCGTCAAGGTATAAAAAGAAAATGACTAACCTTTGTCAGTATAAGCAACAACGGCAATCAGTGCATCCATTGTCTCATTGTCATTGCTCCAAGCATAAACGTTGGCAGAGGAGCTTTCATTGACATTAATTTCCAAACCAAGGTTGGACCCGAACAGGCTACGATTTGCGCTTCCATAAACAGTTTCCGTGGCGTACGACAGCGTAACATTTTTTTCATGCACATGCATTTGCACAATGACGAAAGACACAGCGGTAGGAATGTCGTTAATTTCAATGACAGATTCGCCATTGGCCATGAGGCTTACTCTCTCGTAAAAGACCATTCCTTTTGTAGTTGAATTATCAAAATCGGCCAGTGATATGCTGATAGTTCCATTATCTGCAAAAAAAAAAGATCGACATTGAAGCTTTGCCACACAAGGCTTAGACGAACGTGTTTGAGGAAAAAAAAAATTTTGCAGAATATGAGAACAGCAATTGTTTGTTTCTAACGGGTTTCCGTTGTCAGTTCCGCTATTTGAGTGCAATCACTAGGAAACTCCCTGAGGAAACTCCCAAACATATCCCACAGAATAAAATAATGAAATTGTGACAAAAATAAATTGTATTAAACAGAAAATTGCAACAAAAACAAAATTCAAAATGGAAAACATTCAAACTTTGCTACAGAAGACTCTGACGAACATGTTCAACCTCAGTTTCAACGTATCGAAAATATTGCGCAGAAAACAGCAACAATTATCCGTTTCCGGCATAAATCTTATCGTACGTTCCAATATTCCGCTGGAATCACGAAAGACGAAAGATGTGCGATGGTCAAGCGGAGCGTAGTACTGAAAAAAAACACTTGAAAATTAAGAAAATATGTTCGAAATATTCCACAAAATCCCAAGCTGTATGACCGCCCCATCAGTATCTTGCTCGTGCTTTTGGCATTTCGATCCTTCAATTTCATATTTGCGGGTTCCGAGGAGACAAAACGGTTATGTCCTTACCAGGCTTGCGCGTTGTTGTGGATTCCCCGGCGCAAATGGCAAGTCCGGATAAACCAAGAATGAGTGATAAGTACATCAATTGCGAAACCCAAATGATCGCCATCTCGTCGTGTCGCTTCTCGGGTCCACGTTCGAGACTACCTAGCGACGATTAAATCGCGAAGAATATATTTGAAAAGGAAACGCAGAAAAAAATAAATCAGCACACGTATGAGCAAAATAACACTATGTTCGCAACAGCTGGGCGACGCGGCTGAGACTTCAGTTTGTCGGTACGTCGCGGGGCGGCGGTGACGAGCGGCAGGGGGGAGACGGCTGGATTTGCCCGCTTCGAAATATCGTCGAGCCTCGAGAGACGGTCGAGAGGCGGCGCCTCAGTCGCCAGCAAGATGGCCACGTTGGATCAATGAAACTCGAGTAATTCGTAGTAAAATTGAATTCGAGGGTGTGCAGGTGTGACCAGTTATTGTGTTTCAAAGTGTAAATGGGACATGGGAAAAGATCAGGAGCTGCTGGAGGCAGCAAGAAGCGGCAATGTCACGGTTGTGGAAAAGATATTGGGTCAACGAGCGAAAAGGAGTGGTCCACTGGCAAGGTGGGTGTCAACCGATAGTTACACGCAGAGTCCTCCTGTATTTTCCCGTAATATACTCGATAAAAGTCCAGCAACGCGTCGAACCGTAGGTCCTAATTCAAGCCGAATTATTCAGGCGTGTTTCGTTTTTTTGCTCCTTATTTTTTTTTCATCTTAAAGACTCGGAACACGTTGGGAGATTTTTTTTTAATTCCCTGACGTGTAGACAAATTTCCACTTGTTTGCTGGTTAACTTTCGTTGGTTCGTCCTGTTTCGGAACGAACCCGGCGATTCTGAGTTTTGGAATAGAAAGTACGATTGAAAAGATCGAAGCATTAAAATTCGAATGAGCGAGAGTTGAGGTTAGGACGAGAGGAACGGTGATAAATCATTTCGATGCGCGCGTGTGTGCGTTCATGCGTGTGTTATAGCTGTCGATGCGGCCCGTCCAAGCATCTTTCTGTCAGTACGCCGATAAAGAGCTAATTATTTTTTAATTATTATCCTTTTTTTTATCAATTAAAAACAACTGCGATAAAAGCGTATTTCGGGTGTTCGACGACGACGAGGAACGGGATTGACGTGACACCGAATGCAGTCGATGAATTTCGTTAACGCTGATGAATGAAAGATTGAGTGGAAAGAGAATTGGTCGATCGAGCCATTCGTGAGTGAAATCGATACGGCTGTCACGATACCCGTAATTTTCCTCCTCGGAGCAATGTTTCGAAAAAAACAATCTAAAAAAAATATTCGAATAAATTATGTTTCTACGATTCTTTCTCAACGGTAAAAAATTTACAAAATATTCTAGAAAATGTTTTCGTAAAAGTCAGTTGGATCGAATTTACAATTGTAACGCAAAATACAATTTTATAGTAAAATCAAAGTCAACCATTGAACGTAAAATGTTTCCAATGTTTTTCAATATACCGAACACCAAGTTTTTATCCCCATTGCATATGAGATTGCAAAACCAGTCTCCGATTAAAACCTCCCAGTACACAAAAATTTATTACAAATTTTCTTTACAATTTAAAAAATCGGATTTGCAAGTAACTTCATGGATAAAAATTGGTGCGTCTCCGAGATTAATTCGAGCGATCGGCGCTCGTGTTGGAAAAAAAAAAAAAAAAAAAACAATTTTTGTTATCGTTGTATGTCCAATGATTATTTCGGTGTATGGCGTCTGAATCATCGAGCCGAGTGTTAAATGCGCTATGCAACGCGATACGAGCCACGCTGACTCGTCCGTTGGCCGCTGCCGTACAATTCCTCCCGTAAATTACCCAGTGGCGTAATAATCGATTCATCGTGCCCACGTTCGAGAGATTCTCTTCGCTTATTTTTTTTTTTTTTTTTTCTTAATTTTTCTTGTGCTTCCCGTCTGCAAGATTTCGTAAGGCCTTTCAGCACAACAACGCCTGCTCGAGGAACGGGTGAACGGACTCAGGCTAGCGCTATACGTAATTCCATTGGGCGCGCATATATATCTATATATCGATGGTACACTCGAGGGTTCATACCAGCCGCCACTTCATAAACGTCGCTCTCGTCTATAATTCGGTCGGCACAGCTCTCCTGTATACGACCAAAGGCGTCTCAGGAACTTATCGGCCCTAGCCTCTTCAATACACGCCCGAGAGATAATGGAATCTATTTCCGTGTTCGGGCTCTATTTATTTCTTGACGCTCGGTGATAAGGCTCGTGTAAGCCGCAGATGCACCACACCGGCGTTCAGAGCGAGGAGGAAAATAAAATTGTGTATCTCGGGCTATCTCGGTGCGGAGAGAAAAAATTGTACTATTTTTCGATAGATTTTTCTTATCTCGGTCAATGTATATAATTTGAAGCTGTACAATCATAATAATTTGTATAGTTACACATTATCAGAGTATATTGCCTAACAGTGGCACAGTAATTACTTTCCTCCTTAATTAAATGTTTATGTAGTAAATTACTGACGCGTATTGTAAAAAAATGTTTGAAAATTAATGAACGGTATTGAAACGGTTTTTTTTTTACATAGCTGGTTTGTTAAATGTCAAACACATGTACATTGCGATTGTCCATTAAAATGTTTATTTTCGAGGGAAATTTGATGATTAAATTTTATTCTAAATGGTACATTAATTTTTAATGAACGTCGATAACATGAATAAATTTAAATTAGCGATAAATTAGATTAATTATTCTCTTCAACGGGACAGTGATTTATAAGATCCTTCTAAAATAAAACAGTTCAATCAAGTCAATAAACTTTTGCTTTGATAAAAGAATTTTTTTTAAAGCGAAAAAACTTTATGGCCAAACACAAAAAACAATTAATATCAATTTGACAACCACTCACAATCTGTATCTTTATTTCCGACTTATCTTATGGGAATTTGTTTCGTCAGTAATTAAGATCCTCGCGTTACAGATAACTGTTTTACCCTCCATGTATTTGTCAACGTCACCCCAAAAACAACATCTCTATGACATTATCAATAACTTTTCATACAATTTTTCTCTCCCATATACACATTTCCCATTTCTTCGTTTACGTCGCACAGTTTTCACGGTCACCGTATTGACTTCCGTCTGAGCTTTCCCACAGTGGAATTCGTTCCCACAGTGGTAAATTTCCGGACACGCTGATAGAAACTGCCGGTAAACGGTTATCGTGATGGAACGCGTCCGATCGTTCGCAGTTCGTGTACACATTCTCCCGAAGCAATACGTGTGAAAATTTCCATTTCGACGTAGTTACTCTCAATTAACCTTCGGCGAAGAGTCCGCGGGCGACTGGGCGCGTTTGTAAATTTTCAAGCGCGACTCTTCGTCGTCGTTTATTCGGAATTATTTTCGACATATCTATGTGTTTATTTACGTATTGTGTTTCTATATATGTGTGTTTACGGAATACAATGGAGCCACTGAGACTCGTCGGTGCGGCGAGTCAACTATATAGTATACACTAATTGCGAGCAGGCATCTAATGAGCAACGACTACATTGGCGAGAACAATCGTGCGCAGTCGAGCCGACCTAATTATCGCTTTTAATGAACTGCGGCTCTCGACGATATGGGAGACGCCCTATTATTCACGATTACAGATTAATACGTTTACCGGGTATGCACGGATCGAAGACGCTCGACGACGGAACTTTAATTAGTAATCGGGATATAATCGAATCTCGGCGACGAACGACACTCGTACCGTGTCAGCCGCCCTGAGATATCGCATGAATTTCGAAAAGAGAGGACGTCGAGCAATTTAAAATTAGCTGGAATAATGCATTTTTTTTAAATTTTTTTATTTTTTATTTATTTGTTATCCATAATGTGTATAAAATAATTTTTTACACAATTCAGAAAGTTCATTTCCCAATATTTTTGGCAGATGAAAAAAAAAGGGGAAACAATGTTGTGAGTTAACTTGAGTGTGTCGTAAAAAATCGGGACGACTGGCTAAGGTCTGTGGAAAGATGACCCGCTTTAAAATCCCTGTATCGTCCGCTGGACGGTAGCAAAAATTTTGTGGATTTCACATAACTTTCTGTTGCACAAAGGTTAACAATTTTTAACTTTTCTTCAAAATAAATCATTTTTTGACTGCTTCATAACGAACTGTTTTTGAAAAAAGGCGACACTGAGCCGGAAAAAGATTGTGGAGTTTCCTGGATAAAATATTGGTAAAAGTGGATTTTTTTGTCAAGTGGATTCAGGAACTCCGCACCAGAAACTTCGCTAATCCAATGGGATTCGTAATTCCAGCCTCTTGTATCTCGGATTACATGCCAAATTCTAATTATATCGTTGACCGCGTCACGATCTTACGTTTCCACAATTAGTCGTGAAAAAAAAAAAAAAAAAAAAAATAAAACGAAAAAGAATTGCCAATACACGTCGTTGACTTATTGACCCAATTCGCCGACTCTCTCGCCTCGGACGAATAAAGGCGATCTGTTCGGCTGACGGGTCGGTTAGCTTCACGCACGATCCCAATCGTGGTTACTTAACTCGCGTGTTTATATACTCCGCTCTGTATATACCATATAAGCGGTTAACTGTAGCATACATTCTTATGATACGAGCGCGAGAATAACGCGCGTTGTCGTATGGCGTTTCGCTGGGATCCAACAGACTCGCGTCCATGATGCTTCCACTAACATCTCTGAGTCACGCATATAGTCTCACCGCGCCTACTCAAAGACACTCTTCCTGCTTATTAATCTCCCAGCATACAGAAAAAAATGTTTAGATTATTTTTAAAAATGAATTTTGGAAATTAATTTTTTTCATTAATTATGAAAACTTTTTTTTGTTAAATTTATTTTTCAAACTAATATGCAGAATTAATTTTTTGAATTAGTTTGAAAAATAGTTTTTTTCGATTGAATTTCAAAAAAAAAATGTCAAACATTTTGTAATTATTAAAAAAAATTATTTTGGTTGAACGTCGTCAGACGCATGTAACTCGTTGAAAGTGGGAATATCGTGTGTTCGGAAGGTGGCAAAATAGCACCGGATAGAAAATTTGTACGCGTGTATGTGTTTTGCGTGGTTAAGGGTAAAAGTGAACCGCGAAACGCTTCGCAAATTGCTGTGGGAGTCTCTCGAGTCCCGCAACCGAGTCAAAGGGTTCAAGACGCGGGGACGTGGGTAGGCGGGGATGATCCTAAATGTATCGTGACAAACAGCCTCATCCACCAAATTGCCACTCGGCTGTTTCGTCGCGCAACTTGTCCATAACTACAAAGCTTCAGCGGAGGTTGCTCTCTTACCGGAGCACAAACGTTCTTTTTTCCCTCGGTCTCGCCTTCCATTTTTTTTTTGTCCCGAGAGTCGCTTGGCTCGTGCGCTCTTCTCGTTTCCTCTTCACTCCTCTTTATCTCCGGCACCGACGATCCGCCGTGGCTTTCTCTCTTGCGGCCTCCCTCGACAAGATCACAGAACAGAGTAGCGACGCGTAACTGGGATACCGAAGCAAAAAAGAAAATGCTCGACGTGTTCGATGTAATTCGCACTCGACGATCCGCTCGATATTGCCTCACTCGTGGACTCCTGTGTGAGTACAGTAAGCGGGTTTTTTTTTTTATTGCCAATCAAGCGACGTGAGAAGCGAACCTCTTTTTTCGAACAATGATTCGTTAGAGGTCCGATGACGAATTTTAGTTTCCAAGAGCTTCGTGGCGATTTTCCAATCTGTATAATGCAGAGGGATTTTATTGCTGCATCTTTTGGAGTGGAAGAAAATTATGATTGAACACATTATTAAAAACGATAATAATTGAAATTATTATCAGTCAATAAATTACATATTTTTGTATTTTTCCTCCCGGAGAAAAATTGCCTTGGCGAAAGATGATTTTCACACTTGACAAAACTCCTTTCCGATTTCGAGTCGAGTTATAAATAATTTCTTAGATTTACACAACATGTTTTGTTGCATTAAAACATTAAAGAATAAAACGAAATCTGCATTGGAGTATTTTTTTGATCGTCGTAGTCGTAAAAGTCGACTTATTGATGCAGCTTAGAGTTTAGACCGAGTATGCAAAGAGGGGAAAAAAATGAGATGCAGTGATTAGTCTTCGTGCAGGTAACGCAGTTTGCTCGGAGTAAGCGCGGAGGAGGGAGCGTCAGCAGATAAAAATTGTCCTCTCTATCTCTCCCCGAGGGAGGAAACTATCGATTGATGCCTCAGCAGCCACCCTCGGAGAGCCTCACTTACGAAGCTCGCACACTCACGCATTCGCCGTCTCCCTTTCACCATCCGACGTCCTAGCACCCCTTTCACAGCCTTCCTTCATCCACCATTCCGCAACTTCATCTACTTTTCTCTGGTCCCTCTCATCCTCTCTCCCTCCATCGCGCCGACCTGCAAGCCTAGTTTTTATCCTCTTTAGTCTCACTGGCCTGAAGTGAGGGTGCGTTCGCACAGGGCAAACAACTAGGCGGACTCGAGGGTGCAAGAGCCTCTCACGTTAGAGAGGAACTTTGCTCTCCTCGGTCTCGCTAACCCCTTCCGAATTCCGTTCTTCGACACCATGTTCTTAATTTTTTTTTTAAATTATTTCTCATTTTTTAATTTTTTAAAATTCATTCAAGCAATGAGGAAGGATTATCGCGTGGTCTATTCGACGCTTTTCTCGATGGTCACGTTTTATCCGCGTTGCTGCTCCGTCTCCGTCTGCAAATATTTAACTTTCATTTTCATAAATTTTACAAGATCACAGAATCGTAAGATTTTTTTTTTCGATTATTTTTTTCTTTAATTAAAATTTCTTTTTTTTTTTTAACCAAACTTTTAGCCAAACTTAATACCAACCACTACGATTTCCTCATCGACCGAGTTTCCCATGTGTCGGGACTTTCCGTATTACCGCGCGAGCCCTTGCAAGACGGGTTAAATTTTCTACCTGGCTTCTGATTAATCAAGTCTCGAAAAGAAACTTCCACCGAAAAACCTGGCCGACGCAGTAATTACACAAGTTCCCTCGAGGAGCGTGTGTTGCAAATGGCGAAATGGTTTTCCTGCGTCCCGCGATACGTTTGGGCGCTCAGAGAGACCGCCGGTACCGGCGCGAGGGACGCGACTTGCCCGCAGCAATGGCGATGTCCTTTTTTGCAGACAATCTTCAGAGTTTAATTAAGGAACTCGGCGAGTGGCTTGCTGCAGCACGATGAATGAAAGAGTCAAACGTCCCCCTCTGATACACGAACGAGTCGACGTGCACCCTTGTATTAACTCTCCCCCCTCCCCCCCCCCTCTCCGTCCCACTTGGTCCCCACATTCTGCGTCAACGTGTGCACACAGAGAAGAGGAAATAAAAAGCGAAAAGGGTGAGACTGGCTCGGGAGTGGATTGTTACGAGACTTGTAAAAGTACACGTTTTTTTTTAATTTTTTTTTTTTTTTTTAATAATGAATTTGCGCAAACAGGAGACTTTCCGTACCGGGGGGGGATTTAACACGAGCGCATGGATGGTGCAAATTACACTGTCGGAGAGGATTTGCGACCTTTGAGAAATCACTTGTTTCAATGTCTTTTTAGATAGTGTGGGCAGAATTGATTATGAATAATCAGATTCGAATAATTCTGCGGGAAGTGGCGAACTTGTGGCGCGGTGGATATTTGGAGAGTTTAGATGAAACGGGAATTCTACACTGGGAGAGGGATCCGCTAGAAATTATTGTGAATGTGGTAAAAACCGGATGGGTTTGGATTAAACTTGAGATTCTGGTAGGAAATATCGCAATTTTCGTAATTGCTGATATTATTGGAATATTCTGTAATTTTTTCGTGCCGGATTTACGCGGAATTTCGTGTCAGGTTGACGCAAGAATGTAATTTTTTAATGCGAATTATCGGCACGTTTAATGAAAAAAGAAGAAAAAAAAAGTTTTTATTACCGACCGCGATATTTCACATCGTGTCCAAAGTACAAGAAAAATGTAATCTTTTTCTTTCCAACACGTTCTCTCCTATACATATAAAATTTAATATACTTTCATAGTTCTCCCAAAAACCATCTCTCCATCGAAAAATTTAATGCACAGTTAATTGAAAAAAAAAAAAAGTTTTTATTACCGACCGCGGTATTTCCTGTCGCTTTAAATTCCAAAAAAAAAAAGTAGTCTTTTTCTTTCTGACCTCCAAGACAATCCAAAAACTCTCCCCCCCCCCCCCCCCCCGGACCCCATAAAAAAGCGAGTCTTCGGCTCGCTTGGTTAACATCCAAAGTGCCGCGCATGCGCGCCGATCCGCATTTAAGTCGCCGTCCCTTGTCCCGATTATCCCGAAACTCCGCGCTCTCTGAAAGCGCGCTTTATGGGAGCTTCGTACCTCAGACATTCCCCAGTACCGCCCGCGCGATGAGGGTTCTCGTCCTAGTTGGCTTTAATAGTCGCGACCCGGGCGGCACTCACGTCGGAGGGGTCGCGAAAAAACAAACACGGGGGCGAAGCGGCGGGAGAGGCGAGAGCTACGAAATGATTCCACTCGAGAACGTATGGCGAACGCACACGCGCTCGCCCGCACAAAGCCATCGACGAATGTCGAAGAAGTGGCGAGGAGGGACGTGCAGTGATCGCGAGAAGCGAAGACACGTGCCGCAGTAGATTTCTGCGCGCACTTGTGCCTCGCTCACCGCTACGCAAACCGCACTTAGAGTGCGGCACCAAGTTTTCTCTGTACAACCGACCCGCAGACTTTCTCCGCCACCCTTAGCCTTTTTTATTCATTTTTTTTTTTTTTTTTTTCGTTCCTTTTTTTTTAATCCTTCATCTACCCGACGAGAAAGCTCTACTCGAACGCATTGGCATTCACTCGCAGATCGTTTTGATGTTGGTTACAATGGATCAGAGAAATACCGACATGGCCGTCGGCTCCTTTGAGCGATCTTCGACCGTTTGATGAGTCACCGGGAGGGAGTTTTTTTTTTTCTTCTGCACCGAGAGAAAAATCGACTAACGAGTCCCGAAAGTAATTTCATTTAACGGGAGTCGTTTTAACGTTACTTTATAGCGGAGTGACTTGTAGTGGCAAAAGTTTCGATATCAATCGGTACGTTTTTTCGAGTGACGTCTCGTCGTGGAAGGAGAATGATGGATGATTAATTCACTATAAATATATATATATTTATATATATATATATATATATAGGGTTCTATGAGTGTGAAAGATGTCAAGCGTGAAGTTACGGAAAGCGTCCGATTCCAAGGACTTGGTAAATATAATATTGCTTATTGTTTGGAAGCCGGAAAATGTGTCGACGTAGTCGAGGATGCTTTGGCGATTTTATCGGAGTCGTGTTCATATAGGCATGGGGCCATCGAATTTCATCGTCCGGATTGCCGGAAAAATATCCTTGAGCCAGTGTTCGCAGTTTTGTCTTCGCATAAGTTCCAGAGAATCGAGAGATTGTCGCAAACACTTGTGGATGGTATTGAAAATCCGAAGGAAATCAAGCATATTAAAGGTGTGACAAATTTCAATTTTACACAACAATAAATGAACGCAACGATAAGTTCCATGAGACAATTTTAAGTTTCGGTGAATTAAATTTACAATTTATTTTCGTTTATGCGAGGAGAATCTCCAGGGCGATTCAGCTCGGGCGTCGCGCCAGCTTTGCGTTCCGGCTCCGAATTTGAGCGAAGGCCGAAAAAGGGGTCGGTAGTCGCGAGCAAACAGAATTTGCGTTCGCGGCGTAGACGGGGATCGTTCCCGAGGGAAGGGGAGGCCGAGCTTTTCTGCGTCGGGTCTCCGTGACGTTCGGTTTATCTACAATGCGACGAATGTCGTACAAACCGAGATGGAGTCGGCCAATTGACGTAACAATGGCTCGTTTAGCGATGAAAGAACATGTGCCGAGCGGGAAATTTATCCTGCGGAAGGGGGAAGACTGGGTTCGTTACCTAAAAGCCCGATATTGTGGGAGCAGACTCTGGTGGGAATTATCGCAGGATCGGTAGCGGTCGACGTCGGGCCGACATCGGCCCGACGCTGTGCCAATACCGATCCGACGTAACTCTCCCGCTGGAACGACAAAATTCCATCTCTTGGTGATTGAAACGACCGATACATACAACGATAACTCCATCGGTAAACTTTTGTTGCGTTACATAACATCGTTTTGTTGTATATTTCGTGGTATAATAGCACGAGGAATTTCTATTCGTTCGACCTGGGATTATCCGCGAAACATGTTTCCCAATCATCGTGCAAGCTCGCCGCTCGCGCTACCCTCGGTGTGTCTCTTGCTAAGATCAACGGGAAGGACTCGTCGCCGCCTAGATATTAGTTACCGTGAGTCAACATGAATTCTTGATTGCGGAAATGAGGCTCCCGTCTCGAGACTCGGTTCCAGAAACCGGCGAGCATTATCATCGCTCGCCGCCGGCGAACGAAGGATCATTGCGTCCGCCGACTCCGTGTGACACTAAACCCCATGCTCGAGCTCCAGCGTAATTTCACTCTGACACGGACGAGGAGCTGCGAGGGTCAAGATCCAGTTTATTGGCGAAGCAGTTAGTTTTAATTGCGAACAATCGTCTGAAATTCGCACGAAAAGTGAATACGCAGCTTCCGCTGACCGAACTGCGACTTTGGATCGTTCTTTCTTCTTTCGTATCTCCGTATGGAAATCTGCCTTCCACTTTATTCACGAGGATTGTCGGTTATCCAAGATTTCTTATAACGCGTATTTGGGAATTAAATAGTAAAACGTTGGTTAATCAATGATTATTTAGTGATTTATTTATTATTCATTTGTATTTTTTTATTCAATCTTTTTTGTCATTTTTTAAAAATGGAGTTCCTTTTTTTCCTATAACGATAAGAATATATTACAATTATTGTAATTGAGATCGAGGGCAGGTGTGTTATTAGCTCACTTATGCTGTATGGGATTTACGAATTTTTAAATCTAATTCCATATGCTATGAAAATCGAGATTGCAAGAATAAAGCGTATGAGAATGATTTAGAATTTAATTCCACAAAAGTTCCATTCATCGAGGTCTAGCGAACGGACGTTATATTCCTGTTCAACTGTCGTCTCACAAATGTCTCTTTTTAATGTTTTCCAGTTTGCGACGAGGACCGGGAGCTAACGTGCAAGACCCGAGTGGTTATTCAGCGCTTCATCACGCCGCGCTCAATGGGCACAGGTACGTGAATGAGAGGAAGGGAAAACTGATGCAACTCGGCTTGTAACGTACACTGCACCTTCGTATGAATCAACTGGGAGAAGACAAACGCACTGACGTGCTTGAGTGAAGTCCCTTCAAAGCCCTTTGCAGGGTCCTTTGTACGAAATATGCTCGAGCATATCTTTTCACACAAGAATCACGTCTCCGTCAACATTGTTCAGCCTCCATTGTTATTGAATTAATAGAGCCTGAAACGTTCAATACGAAACTCTGCAGAGGGCTTTTGTAACCAAATTTAGTTTCGAATAGTGAAAAATATCAATGAATATTTTTAGCGAGTGATGTGTTTTTGTAATCTGAGCTTTCGTTGTTACTTTAAATTTTGGGTGTTGTATCGCATTAAATGAACTTTTTCGAAACTGTCCACCAGATTATATTTTTTTAATGTGGAACGTACCAGCAAATTCTGTACTCAACTTCCAAAGGACGAACGTATTGACACAATACGAGTTTTTTTTCGCTCTTCGTATCTTTGAGGCGAAATATGCTTCGACATATTGAAAAAATACTTGACCATGTTAATATAAAATTAAAAAAAAAAATATTCTAGATATATTTGGACATGTTAGAATGAATTTTCACTCTACGTGACTTCTTGACGAGAAAGTTTGAAAATGAGAAAATGTATTTTTGTTTTCAGGGACGTTGTGAAACTGTTGCTGCAGTATGAAGCTTCCACAAATGTCGTGGACGCCAAAGGATCGTCACCACTCCATCTCGCAGCCTGGGCAGGCGATGCAGAAATCGTGAGGTTGATACTCAGTCAGGGGCCATCGGTGCCAAACGTCAATCTCGCGGTTAGTAATAACATTTAGTGGATCGATGGAATGGGTTCAGGTCGATATTGAGCCACTCAAAAATTCAGAGAGCTTATGGGCATTGAGACTTATTACAACTTGGTAAAATCACGAAATTTAGTTTTTAACCCATGCATATAACGCAACCCCCCCAATGCTGTTTTTTGTTACTTGTAACTTGGAATTCTTTTCGTTAGAATTCAAAACAGATACACGAAGTCTAGAAAAAAAATATCGAGTCATTCACATATCGGCTGCGTAAAAGGAAACCAAATTTAATTAATTCATTTTTCACAAGAGCCATCAATGTGCGCTTTATGGTAAAAAAATGTTGCCAAAAATCAGAGTAGGAATTGTATATGAAAACGTATTCATTTATATATTTTATCTGTACTCATCCAGACCAAGGACAACGAGACGGCATTGCATTGCGCTGCCCAGTATGGTCATACGGAAGTGGTGGCGCAGCTGCTGCAATACGGATGCGACCCCGGTATCCGCAACAGCCGTGGTGAATCTGCCCTCGATTTGGCGGCGCAATATGGAAGGTAAATATTTGCGGTCCGGTGTAAAATATCGGGAGTCAAGAATATATCTTCAAAATTCATGTAGCAAATTTTTCTTTGATCGATCCAACCCCGTTGTCGTGCTGAAAATTTGACCATTTGTTAAGCATTTAATCTCAACGAGTGTAATGCGTTCGTTTAAAATTCCTAACATTAAAACTCATCTGCAAGAAATTTTCTATCATTCATGATCCTTTCATTCGACAGAGAAGGCAAAAAAAATTTTTTTTTTCAATAATCGAGCTTTCCACCAAGTTTCCTCATCGAATTTACTTTTGTGTACAAAGTTTTAACGAAGTGAATATTAAATAATAACAATTGCCATTCGTGAGATCTTGGAAATAAAAAAATGTGTTTCAAAGAAATATTTTATTATTTTTACAGATTGGATACCGTACAACTTTTGGTGCGAACGCATCCCGAACTGATAGAGCCGTTGCGCAGCTCTTCCTCGTCTCTGATCTTCCCTCACACACCGCTTCATCTCGCTTCTCGTAATGGCCACAGGTAAGCGACGAAGTGTCCCCGCCAGGTTGCACGATAATTATCATCGACGGTGTGATGTTCTCCCCTAATGATCTTCTCCCCATGCTGTACGCGATTTCGACACCTACGCAAAGTAACCATGCGATCGCGGAATTTTCATCAATTCGCGGCTTGGCACGTTTGCACACACTTTATTTGATTAAGCTGATCGAATGATCCCTCCGGAGCGACATGTTCACGCTCCAACTGTGTGCGCGACCGTGCCAACGGTTCATGCATTACCTATTCACCCGGCATCGAGATCGAATTCCGAATTTTCCGTCATTGCGCTACAAATTCCACCACTGTCGTCATGACTCGAATACAAATTTATTCTAATTCGTGGTCTCGTCATATGTGCGCACCGCTTGACCGCACAAAGAATAAAATTTGTCAAGTGACAATTTCTTCTTCCCACACCAACAATTAATTATTTCTCATACAAGATAAATATATTAACTTAATGCGGATAATTATTATGTTTTGGTAAATTGAGATTCATTAAAACCCTTTATTTGTATATTTCCAATCGCTTTACAATATGCTGGTGTCGTCTTGCGTAAAAAAATATAGCAATGTATTCTTATAAAAAAATACACCAGCAATGAACTACTAATGGTAAAAGCATGCATTGTTTTGTAAAGCTGTATTTTATGTAATTTATTTTAAGTGTGAGTCGTTAAAGCCCTTCACAATTAAACCTTCAATCTCACGGCAAAAAATCGCGGTATTGTCTTTTGTAAAAAAAAAGGCAGAATCTATTTCGAGCGGAGAAAATAAACGAATAATTATACGTTTGCTACACGTTGGATAACAGTAACCTGTGAGGCATCGTCATTTGCTATCGCAGGTGTTCGCAACACACGATTTGATTGACGAACGCAACCTCGCTAATTATTTCCGCAAAATAGATAATTCTCACCGACGAACGTTTCCTCGTGAATTATGACCGCGAACCGACAGACGACAGTATAAACAGTATTTCCGAAGCCGGAAACAACAACAGACCCGTTCATGCTGACCTTAATGACGTCGAGGCATTTGCAGTGCCGGCCGATTGGAGTCAATCGTGGAGCGTTGCTAAATCGCGTTTGACCGACATGCACGCTGGTTCGCGATTCTCTCCTCTGCCAATTTTATTTCCCCCGTTCGGCGCTCGCACCTCCATTGCCGTATTGGCTGATCGTGTCGAATTTCCCGATCTCGCGAGTGCTGCGCAACGACTCCGCGATGTCGTCGCGTCTGTAGCAAGTGACGCGCCTGATCGCTCTCCTGTTAGGAGAATCGTATTAGACACAATAGGCCGAATCTGCCAGCCAAGATATTGGCCTGGCGTGGTGAAGCTAACAATCCGATCTCCACAGGACGGTGCGAGCCTAAATCCCGTCCTCCGGATGCAAAATACCAGGCGATGTGTTTGGTAATGAAATATTTAGTGTCTTCGACGAACGAGCCTCACGCATGGATAGAACGTTTGTACCAGGAACTGGCTTATGCAATGAAATCATTTTCACCTCTCGTGAGAACTGTTCGCAGCTACTGCATTAAAACTGCTATTCCATAATTGAGAGAAATAAGTTTGTAGATTGGGAGAAACTCTGCATGTAAGAAAAATGTAAATATAAAAATATTTTGTTCGTAAAATGGAATAAATTCTATTCCGTCAGCGACAATTTAACCGTCAAGAAAATGTCACTCATTTATTAGAACAAATTCCATTCCATGACTGAAAATTCTACCATAAAAATAATTCTTTCTACAAATTACATGCCATTTAACGACGAGCCTCGTTCGCACCGCCTCAATGAAATTTTTACACGAATCTCAGTGTCCCACTATCGGTATATAGTGGTTCCTCCGATCGTCGAAAATTTGCCCCGTTTCGCTGACAAACTCTGTCGAATTATTTCCGGCACGCGCGCTTTGATACGACGCGCCTGTAGTATCGGCCTACACAATTGTGCGTTACACTCGTCGCTTCCGTTTCGCTCGCGTCGTCCATCCACCGTTGGTAATCTCCTCGTAAGCCTTTAAAATAATCTCCCCTGCCAATTTGAATCAGCAAATCGAAATCGCCGCGAAACTACACGGTTACATACAGTAATCGGCTACGAACGAGTGAGGAGAGGATCGACGGATCGTGCTTTGCCGGTTGCACCGATGCCACGGAAAATCGGGACTGTAAGCCCGTACGTATTATGTTTTTACGTATTACTGTGTAAACTCCGCAGCTTCTCGCACACCCGCGCTCCCCTGCATTCGGAAAACGAGTGCTTTCGGACCGCTTCCGTTCCGGCAATAATCGTTTCAGCAATGCCTCGCTTATAATGCTATGATCGCATCGCGATACAGTCCGATGGGTGCCAGCGCGTCCAACGGTAGCGATCCGAGCGAACAACTGTTTGGCCGGACTTTCTCTCGCTCTTCCGTCCCTCTGTTTTTACCCTATTTCGCTCTGAACATCGGGGTGCGCGCCCATCAACGACAGAGGCAGAAGCGACGGCTGACATTTTATCGGCACGAATTTTGGTTAAATAACGCCTGGCACGCGAGATAGCTTTGGTCTGGGGGACGATGGGGGGGGGGGGGGGGTTGGAATGAGGGAAGGATGAGATTGCAAGGGTGGAGTTTTGGGTGCGTGGTGCTGACGCCCGCTTCATACCGGGGTAGCTGCGAGCCGCTGTGTGCGCGCTCGTGTATTCCACTCCGGCTCAAGTTGCTCGGTGGTCGATTGGTTGAACGCACGATCGTATGCGTCGATTCGTTCTCACTGGATTCCAGTTTGTACGTTTAAGTATATACGTGAATTTTGCACAGCCGGTAGGCGTCATACTCGCCTACATCCATCTCCACCGCGAGATCGGTTCACTTTGCTTTATTATGATTTGTTACTGTTCAAAGTCGAGTCAAGGAAAAGTTCGTTCGATCAGAAAAGCGGAGTTTTCTATTTTCGATCGCACTTTGAATTTTGAGCTCGTACGGTGTTTACGGACTTGTAATCGAATGAGCGCGGCCCAGCTTACCCTAATCGTACGATGGGTGCGCATTGAACATGTACATCAGTTTCACATACACGTCGAACGCCTCACGTCGCAAATGGAATGGTAAATATAAATATATTTACCATTCCAAAAATATATTTTCCGTTGCAAAAAATGTATTTACCATTACAAAAATATAATTCCCGTCGGGAAAAAATATTTACCATTCAAAAAATACATTTAGCCATATTAATAATCATCCCTTCGCTGAAATCCATTGAATTTTCTAGGAATTCTGTTCGATCCAATTTTTTCCTCGCCTCGTTTTGCGGTCAAGTCGCAGCGCCTTCGATCGGATAATCCCAATATCGTCCTCTATGGCTCGAATGACCCGTTGCGAATTTTAAGCTCGTATACTGTTTACGGACTCGCGATCGAATTAGCGCGGCTGGGCTTTTGGTCTCCGTACGATAGGTGCGCATTGTACACGTGCATTAGGTACGTGTGCACGGCGAACGCCTCTGTTCTCCGGTTGGTTCACCAGTGGCCGGTAGGACGAGAGACCGAGAGGGATTCGGATACGCACGGGGAGGGCGCGGACGGAGCCAGAGGCGCCGGGGTAATGTCAATTATCGGATTCAATATCGCTGCTCTTGGTAAGCCAGTACAAATACCCCTATGGTACGGCAATAACAACATAGGTGCATCTCTCGAATCCGATCCGAGCTCCAATCCTATCGGCGATGGATGGCTGCCGTTCTGCCGCTGCTTGATTCACTGCCGCGGGCATTATATTTCCTCCTCGTCGATGCTCCATCCGCATTCCCCTCCCTCAACCCCCCTCCGGTCGTCGACCACCCTATACACGAACGGGTCATCTATCCCGCGCCAATGCCCATCGGTCTACCCTATAACTGTGTCTCTCCGCGAACCATTTTCGATTCTCCGAAACCGAAATATTTCTCTCCTCACCCCCGTTCGTACTGATACGTCACGATGTTCTCGCCCGAACAATAATAAATGGTATAAAAAAAACGTTAGCGAGGAATATCCATCTTTGTGAATGAAGAATAAAGAGGTGTAAAAAATATTGGGGAGTTTATATATTTTTTTTTAATGGATTTATTTATTTACTTATTTATTTATTTATTTGTTTCATGAAACTGTAGAGCGGTCGTGGAGGTTCTGCTGGCTTCTGGGGTGGACGTCAATACGCGGACTTCCGCCGGTACGGCGATGCACGAGGCTGCCTTGTGCGGAAAGATGGAGGTCGTGCGCGCCCTACTGGACCGCGGTGTCGATCTCGGCATTCGCGACTCCCGGCACAACACAGTACTGGATCTTCTCGGACAGTTTCCACCTCACGTGACACACGACATTACAGCGGTTATTAAAAGTAAGTTTTCGGGTGATTTTGTACTTCTGGTCCGAAATCATTCTTAAAAAATCTATACAATGTATATTCGGTGTCTTCTGGAATTCTGCACGGGAGATTATACTGAAAAACAAATAGTCTGAACGAAGTAGAGTCAAGTTTCAATAATATAATATATAATTCAATGTAATCCGATTTAATCAAATTTTATTTGCTACAATGAATTATTCTATTTTTCCATTGGATTTCAAAGATCTAAGTTATAAAATGCATCTGTACCTGGATATGGGCTGAAAATAAATCCGTCAATAAACAATTAAATAAATAATGACAAAGTTTATGCCGTTTGAAGCCTTACACGGTTGCTCATAGATTCTTATACAAATATTCACACGGATAGTCGCAGATACTCGTGTAAGCAGTGCGAGCGCGGTGTCGGATGTGTGGGAGCCGACAATATTCCGAATATATACATGTTCAACAAAAATATATGTACTTTGTGCGCTTGAGGGGTGATTTATCGGAAAAAATAAATAAAAAATTCTCATTCTTTTTTCAGGACACCGATCCTCGTCGGGTGTCGAGAGCGACGCGGACAGCGAGAATCTCCCACCGATTCCCGTGCAAGGGGGCGATTCTCTGGGCAGCCCCTACGAAAATGTTCGACCTGGCGACGACATGTCGCCGACGGAAGGAACCTCGCCCACCCAGTGGCAATTTTATCACAAACCGCGGGACGACGATCGGCGGGTTTCCGGCACGTCGGTCATGTCCTTGTAAGTACACTGGTTTGGTGAACCGAATGGACTCAGTTTTTTTTTCCTACTCGCAAATTAACACGACCTATGAACCTTATCGACATTGTATATAAAATCTTCACCCTATTCTTCACACCGCTCGCCACACACAAGAAAGCACGCGCGTCGCTTTCGAATCTTCATACTCACGTAGAATTTTTTGCCACAAAAATCTATGGAAAAACGGCCCCGGTGAGTTTTGGTCTTCTCCAAGAAAAAAAAATCGTAGTGCGAAATATTGTAAAGGTCGAACGGCTCAATCTTTTATAATTTTCTCCCGATACACCGAAGACTTTTTAGCGCCCACGAAGATTCGAATATTTTTCATCAGATTCCAGACGAGCCACGAAAGAAACAACAGTTCAACCTCATTCAATGAATTTTCTCAGATTTGTTTGACAACATTTCATAGCCAAACGCACAATTTGGAGGTAGCTGTGAATATTTCTGAAGTTCGTGCGGTGAAAAAAAAAAACAGGAAAAGTTACGTAGAAAAAAAGTACAAAAACATCAAGAAATTGCAAGCCCCCGAAGAGACCCAGAGGTACGCGCGTGCGCGAATTTCGCAGAGAAAGATGTATTAAAACAAATGCGCTTTCCGTGCGGTGAAACATGTAATCAGGGATGTACCTTCATCTCCATTTTGCCTCGACCCTCAACGCGTTACGCCTACTGAACACACACACAAACATACACACACAGAAAGAAGGCAAGGGAAATAGAAAAAAAAGTGTATCCAACCGGCAAAAAGCAACTTCAAAAAAGCCCCGTTGGGGCGTCTCTGCTCTCGGTTTCTTCATTCTTTTTTTTTCTCTATTTTTCTTCATCCCTTTCGCCCTCGCCGAAGCCGCGTTTCCTGCGCTCTGCGGTGAGTGGTTGCGAAGCTCCGGCGTGCGGATTTGTAATATTTCCCCGGTAACACTCGATATAGTTCCTAGGGGGTGGTTCGGGCAGAGCAGAGGTTTCTCCGTCTTCGTCCCTCGCCACCCTCGCGTTTAATATGGAAGATGTAGGCAAACAAAAGAGCAGATGTAGAGCGGCGCCCGACGAACTGAACGAGCGAGTGCCGGAGTGTTGGATGTGCGAAGAGGCACAGATGAATGTTGGGCGAGAGCGAGCGAGGGATCCAGAAAAGAAGGAAGCGAGTTGCACGGGTCGGCGATGCGATGGAGGTTCGGTCTGGGTTGGGAAGAGACGTCGGAGGTGGAAACAGGCGGCGGTCGAACCGCGCGGAGAGAAAGAGTGGACGGCAGGAAGGTGCAGGAGTCCGTCGAAGAGCGAGCTACGCCGAGGCGGCCGCGAGCCTGCGAGTGTAGCCCCAGCGCGTTAAGCACCGCTTGGCTTGGTTTAATTTTCCTGATGTAGCGGTAGGAGGCGATGGCGGGTCCGACGATTCGCCCCGGGTCACCCTCACTGGCGGGAGACCGAGGAACCCGCCGTGCAAACCCCATCAGTACCGGAGCGATGCGACTCCGTGCTTTCGCTACCAGCGTTTTCCGCTACCAGCGATAGCGTCGGATTCAAGCGCCGTCCGGAAGGTCGTGTTGGATTTTCTAACGGTGCAGAATGAATCGTCGGTTTTCCATGGAAAGACCGCTGAACTGGCGGCCGACGCGAAGCAGGTTGGAAGCGTCAACTGTGGCGGTGGCGACGACCAAGATCTCGCGAGAAATCAGGCCGAACGGGAGAACGAGAGTTCCGAGGGATCTTTCATTTGCACTCGCGGCAAACTCGCTTCGTTCCCGTACGGTGGAAACATAGTCAATGTTTGACGTTGGCTGCTTGCGCTGTAGACCCCTGCCGACCTCCGCCGCTCAAACCCTGGCTGCCGTTCGTCTCCAGACGAATCCATCACGTTAAACAGGGCAAATGTTAGCCCTCTTCTCAGCATAAAACTAATAACCATTGTTATAACTACCGAACACGGTGAAACCGGAGAGCGTTGAGTCGCTACCGAGTGGAATGTGTTTTGCAGACTTTGTGGATCCTCTTGGTCCGCAGAGTTTCGCTATCCACCGTGGTTTTCCAAAGGGTTCGTCGATGATTTCATCGGGAAAGTTTGTTTCGGTGGATGCAACTATTAACTGTCTGTAAAAAAAATTGTAACTTAATGTTGCGCGTACTTTGTGGTCACAGTTTGATCATCCATCTTTGTTTAGTCAAATGAAAACGATGACAAAGTGTTGTGCAATCGTATTGAGACATTCGTGAGACTAAATGAGATTCCCTTGACGTTATTGCGTGGTGGTTATTAGATCCATTTTTATATTGAGTTCTTTTCTCGAGAGGTCTAATTGGGAGTTTCAGTGAGAACGAGCCGGAGTATGAGGCCCTCGAGGGAAGCAGCAAGGGACAACTTCAGATGACCGACGAATTCTCCGATCCGAGCTCCCTCTTCGACAGCGTCTTCCTGTCCATGTCAGACACACTCAACTCTATAAATACCCTCGAAAGTTCCGACCAAACACCCGAAGACAGACCACTAAACACTACCAACACTACACCGATATCACCCCCCGACACACGGTAGGGCGTCTTTGACACACTTCCCACTGGCTTGTTTGATCTCTCTGCCGAAGCGTATTCCATCAATCCATGAGAATTTTTTTTGAAAATACCCGATTTTTTTGTCGGTTTTATCAATAAAATTTTCGTCGATGAATTGACGTTTTTGTCGCTCGCATGAAGATTGAACAAACTGATTGGAATAAAAAAAATTATTCGTAGAGGCAGATAATAAAAATTGTGATAATTCGGAGCTGTCGAGCGTCGCTGTGCTTATCTATGCTTTGCACGCTTTGTCCTGCGAGTTGAAATTGGCAAAGGAATATTGGGTTGTTCCTTTGTTTTCTCACCGATTTTATCGACGAAAATCTAATGGCCGGACACGCTAGTACAGACTTAATAAAAAAAAATGTTCGCCAAGTTTTGTTACTTATAGCTGTTTGCTGCGCTGAAGTGATGCGGCTGACCGCAGGCGGTGTGCGCGAGCGGGCTCGATTAAAAACCGGAAGTTTGGTTGTTCAGGGGTTCCGACAGCGGTCTCTATCAAACGCCGCCGGTGCCTCGTGGAATGACGAACGAGGGTAGCTACGCCTCCGAAGATCTGTCCTTGACATTGCCTCCGGGATACGGCGGTAGCAGGGAATCCGACCAATTGAGCGTCTCCTCATCCTCGAGCGTCGGTGGACCGAGCCCGAGGGACAGGCGTTGTTTGCCCAACGATTCCGGAGCTCCTGGGATTTACTTGCCCATGGCTCCTCTGTCCAGTTCACTGCATAGTCCTGCCTCAAATAGTAAAGTCTCGGTAAGAACTTTTCGACCTCTAACGCTTTGTCGCCATCGTCGTGGCAAACTGATTTTTTTTTTTTTTTTTTTTTACATTTTCTCGGCTCTTAATGAGACTTCAATTGAATTCTTTTTCGTTTCCGTTACAGCACAATAATTTTTTTGAGAATAATTGTGGAAAATTTGAATAAAAAACAATTTATGTAATGTGAAGTGTCAATTAAGATAATACTAATTACAAAACGAATTTCATTTGTTGTTTGTACGAGTTTTTATATGTCACTTTTACGAAAATTGATGATCATTTGATAACAATTATTTTACTTTTCCGTCTTACATGAAGTATGCAAAGCGAAGCAATATTCAAATACGAAACAAGTTCGACTGTAAAATTATTTTTTTACGTTTCCACTGATCGAATGGATTAAACTGTCGATTTCCTAAAGACATTAAAATGTTTTTGTCATCGACATCGATGCAAAGTGTTTTATTTTAGATTTTTTTGCAAAATAAAAAAAAACATACAATTTATTATTGCAGCCAACACCTCCGAAGAAGCCGCCGAGAAGAAATCTCTCGGTCTCACCGACACATCTGCAAACGCAGATGTCCCTGTCCGCCGATTGCACGCTCGGTCCGAGCAACTACGAGTACTTGTTTCTTGCTCGGAGCGGAGCTCGTAGTCACATAGATCTGGAGCAATTGCAGACACGTCGTGATCAGTTGCGTCACGTGACGAGAAGCGTCGATCAGTACGTGGACATGAAGGCTCGTTACAGTAGCTCTGGTGACAGACGTGATCCGGACGTTGAGCCAGTCGCCATAACGTCGATGTATGGCGATAGACCGATAAAGATGCTGAATCCACGAAGAAAACTAAGACGTCATTGCGAGCGAGCTTACGAGAATTACGAATTGGACAGCAGTCCGGTTGGAGTCGATGAGTCACCGTGCAGCGAGGGAGCTCCATCAAATGACCGGACCTTCGTATCGAACGCTTTTCTCACATTAAAATCGTCTCAAGAAAGTCTACTCGACGATCAGAATCGCGAGGCGAGCGGTGACGGTCAGGGGTTGAACGATAGTCGGGAGGCCACGGACAAGAGGCTCAAACGCGTGCAGATGCTACTTCCCACAAGTCCTACTCACTACGTGCAACCGCCAACACCCGATCATCCGCCACCTTCGGCCCTTCAGGCGGAAAAGTCTATTCATGAAAGAATTCGCCCACTGAGCCAGGTAAGTCGTACCTTATATATGTCCGGTGCAGCCTGATGATAAACGAGTTGAGTTGCAAATCGATTTTTATATAATTTCGAAATCCAAAGGTTGATTCAATTGCGCAAAAAAATATTAATCGGTGATATTTATAGAGGTTCATATCGATTTGTCGAGTCCTGTGGCGCGTTTGATTTTTTTTCATAAATACAGCCAAGCCAAAATGTATTCCGAAATATAATTGTTATAAATAACTTCTTAGTGGAATCATATAAAAAATATTAAACAAATATTTAATATATTTTATCTATCATAAATACATTTTTGGATACATATCCCTCTTTAATTTGTTTCTACTCGGATACTCTTTGCGAGACGCGAAAATAGTTTCAAGAGAAGTGAATTTTTCATTTCACCCCAAGTTTCGGACCGGAATAAAAAAATTATATTTATATTCGTCGCCTACGAGTTCCCTCGTACAACGATTGTGTTTCAATACTTGCCGTGCACTCGGGTCGTGCATGCGAGAACTATTCTCGCTTGGCTTACTCGCTACACATGCCGCTGACGAGAGAGAGATACGGCCGACTGGGGGAGTTACCAAGATCAGAAGATAGGGAGACGTCATAGAGGCGACAGAGAAGCTGAGCAAAGCTTTGGGAGCGTCAAACGACGAAGCTCAATTTCTCAAGCCCGAGTGATCCTCGAGTGTGGTGCTGGAGTGCCGCCTCTATACATCACCCCGACGTCGTTCACTTCAACGTCAAACAGGAGTTCCTTGCGGGGGTTGCCGGTGGTTGATCTTCCTCCGCGTTACGCAACATGGCAAAAGTACTGCGCAATGCCCAAAGCTCGAAACGGGGGTGCCTCGACGAATGTTCCATTGGTCCTCACCAACCCCCTGGTTCACCATTGAAAATTAAATCCAGAAAACTGTCCGCACACATCCGCGACTCGCAACGGCCAAATTCCGTGGCACCCAAATGGATGATCCATTTCCCAAGTTGTCTACAATACTGAGAGATCTTGGACAGAAGATAAACCACGAGACCCACTTCGATTCAAGGGTGACGTTTAATGTACAAGCTTTGAGTTTGATCAGCGATGTGATTCGCAAGGACAAGTCGTCTCGGGTGCTTCGAGTCCCTTTTGGTCGCTGATCTCCCTAACATGTCAAAAATGCTGCACAGAGAACCGGAAGCAAAGGCTCTACCCTCGGCTACACTGTAAGGTTGGCATGGAAGGTTCATCAATATGTTTGCATCTTCTCAACGACCCTCTACGGCCTTCTCTCTAGGAAATTTCCTGGTTTCGACACGATGGCTCGTCAGCGGAAACTAACCATTCAAAATTAGATCCAGGAAGCATTTCATCTCGCACACGTACGTTGTTTGCTTCAGCTGAAATTCCTTGGCAACCATCCATTCTTCGATTTAACTACAACATCATCGAATCTCTGAACCAAGCGATTTTGCCCAGAAGATCCACTCCTCTATCCAATGTGCGCGGGACGCATCCTTGCACAGGTTACGTTTAATGGTACAAACTCCCAGTTTGATCACTGACGTGATTCAGCTGTGATTTCGGTCGCAATAATCCTCTCTCGGAGGTTGATCTTCGTTACGCAACAAAGTACAGCACGACTTCTGGGAATTAGAACACTCCTCACCGAAAATGTTTCCGTCTGTCGCTTACCATCGAAACTCTCATTCAGGAAGTTTTCCGATCCGCACACACTCGTCGCTGGCATCAGCCAAATTCTCTGCCATCCAAACGGACCATCCGTTTCCCGAGCAACTCGCCCCACCGTCGACCTCCTCGGCCGCTGTCTTGGACAGAAGATAAACCGCGAGACATCCGGATTCGCCCGTGACGAAATCCTTTACACAGGTTACGTTTAATATACAAGCTCCCTGTTTGATCAGCGATGCGATTTCCAAGAAGTCGTCTCGGTCGCATCAAACCCCTATCGCGCCCTGCTCTCCCACGTCGGCAACGACGACTCCGACCCCGGTGCAAGATTCGACTCTGGCACCGTTTGCATCGCTCTGTGATCGCTCTTCTGTGAGATCGACTGCTTGCCGCCACTGCCTCAGCCGGCGTCTCTGACGCAGTCCCATTTACGAGAATCCCGGATATCCATAACACCACCTCGACTCTGCCCTCCTTTACGCACAGGTGGAGCAAGAAACGCCGGAGAGACGTTATATCCTTAAACGTGTCATACAAGCCCAACGTGTCACCATATGCATCCACTACCCGCAATCCGAGTCTCTTTCGCTCAGAACCAACCCTCTCCTGTCGACACGCTTCGCGAAATATTGCACAGTGAATATAACCCTAGGGGGGAGGGGGCAACGGCTATGGAGCCAGATAGGGGTAGCTCAGTCTTGGGGGTGGTTCTCGCCTCCCGGGCATGACATGATATGTATGTACCCAAACCCTCTTTGCCCTTTACAGTCTTCCGCTCTGGCTGAACGGAGGAACGGAACCAAAGGCACTACCTTTGCCGCGCTATATCCTAGGCATGGAAAGATCATCGATGTGTTTGCATCTCTTCTCTGCCGCTCTCCACATTTCCCTCACTCCCGGACGTCATTCGCGCTGTATAGAACGTATACCGACGAGATTGCTTCTTCCCGTACTACGTCTGTCTGTTCGCCGGTCTGAAACTCCGTGTGCTTCCGAGCCGATGAATCCGAGCCCATCCGGAGCATGGAAGCCTCTCTTGCATAGAGAGAACGATGAGATTTCTCGGGAGTGATACTCAACCCCCGGCCGATACCTCTCCGGCGAGATTGCTTCGGCATGTACTCGTATCCGTACGCGAATCGTCGATCCTACCGCGAAATTTTTATGTATATTTTTTGAGCGGTATAATCGGGGGTGCGACGGTAGATCGGTAATGGCGCCGTCGAGAATTTTTGGTACAGATCGCGAGGGCAGCTTAGGGGTGTTCGGTCGTTGGGAATTGTGAAAGGCGGTAAGGAGAGGGTCGTTAATTTATTCGGTATTATTTGTTTGTCAAAAAATTAATTTTATCATCCGGGTAATTGTCATGGTAAATAAATGGAAATATTTAACTGAATGGATAGATAAATCGGGACTAAAATCGAATACGATCGACGTTTTCGCAAAGATAGCGGAAAGCCTCGATGCGAATTACATGTAAATTTAATTATTTTTATTTATCGATCAATAATTTGAATTCCTCCTTCACATAATGACTGAGTTCCAGCATTGGAGTGGGAATATTGACGGAATTTAAATATCTCCCTCAAACGCATATCCAAGATGGAAATGGATAAGGAGTCGGTAAGACAAATCGGTATTGCAGTAGAATCCGATCGATGTTTTCACAAAGATATCGGAAACCCTCGTTATGTTGAACTATGGAAAGAAGAAGAAAAGAAGAAAAGAAGAAAAAAATCGTGGAAGGCATAGGTCGGAAGGCGAGGAGCTTCGAGAGAAGATGAGGAAGCCAAGAAGACATGCGAAAGCGCTCGGAGGAGCACGTTACGTTCGGCTCGGGTGGTTGAGTCCCGCCCGTCAACTTTACCGTGTCCAACGGAGCGGCAGAACGCAAGACGCCGACACCCTTTGAATAATGAAGCCCTTGGCTTCTCTCTATGCCTGTCTGACTTTGCCTCCAGCATCCTGCAGAGGGTGAGTCCACGCGTGGGCTCTACTCCCCCCCCCCCCCCCATCGTCTTCCTCTTCTTACAGAGAAATGTACGAATTTGTAGCAACGGTTTTCGCGTCGCGGCGTCTACCGCGGGAGGTTATACTGCGGAAGATGATGGACGGGAAACCGGGTGAGAACAAGACGCGGAAGACTGTCTGACGGGATGACGAGCGCACCAAGCTTTTCGCTCCTCCGACCTTAGTTACGTTGCTCCCAAAGCGATTCTCACCACTCTATCGAGCTGCATTCTATTTCAATATTAAATTAACGCTCCCCTCCTCTACACTCTCTTCGGCGAGATGTTTCACGAGTTTTCATGAATATTCTGAAAACCGTTGAGTTTTTCGAGCCAGCATTATCGTCGAGAAATAATAATAAAGAAATTCCGTGAGTATAACGAGTCGATGCAGACACGCGATGTTGCGCGGCACACCGAGGGAGATCGAGCGTACCGGATAATCGGATAAATCGTGATTCACGTTTGGTTGTTCTCCTCCTCATTGAATATATACTTTTTATTTCTTTCATATTTGCACGATATGTTCCGCGTATCATGATAATTCTTGCGTGCCAACGCGAAGAATTTCATTTCAATAAATTTGCATTGGACTCGTGATTTTTATTTGCCAGCGATATGTGTAGCGGATTTCTTTTTTTTTTCTTCACGCTCTGCACAGCGCATTCTCATCGAAACACGGGGCTCTCTACCGGTTTCACGTATTCTCGCGGAAATACGGGAAAAAAATTCCATGCGAAATCCACTAAAGTTCCGAGATATTACTTTTTTTTTTTATTTATTAATTTTTTTTTTTCGGCAGATGTATCTGCATTATTTTTATGGTGGATTGTGACATCGGGGAATGGGAAGGCATAAGAAAAATGTATACGAATCGAAGTGTGTTACTTCCCGTCGAAAACTTGGAACCAAGACTTGATTGAAAGAAACTATACCTATTTTGCTATAGTCGCGCATGCTGCAATATCTTGTTCCTTCTGCGAGAAACTGGATTTCGAACAGTTCTTCTAGTCTATCGAATTCATTGAACAACCGTTTGAGGCAAGGAATTAAACTATAGCAGCCGTAGTTTGTGCTGTATGTTTGCGTTCTGAACATTTATAACAATAATAAGGGTTGGACCACGTTCCATGACTAACCGAGCTTTTCATCTCGTTGACAAAATTTTATCTGACTGTAAAATAATTGTTAAATGTATTTTTGTGAAAAACAACAAAAATACCTCACTATCGTACATACTTGAATTTTTAATAACTGGCGCATTCAACTCGATAAATATTGTACACTGTATGCTCCGTCGTATGTTCACAGGTTTACAAAAGACGATCTCGCGATATGGAGACCGAGACGGAGGAAGAATTGCTGCAGTTTCCACCTGGTGGTTCCCTCGACGCCTCGAGCGGGTCTCTGTCCAGTGTTTCGCTATCCGACAAGAGCATGTCGACGGACAACGTCGAGGAGTACTTCGGTGACGTGCCATTCGCAGGTAAACAGCAACGTACGCTTGGCTGCACCGCATGACGCTTTCTGCCCTCGTGTACATGCATATTCGTTGTATTTCGGTTTTACCGTCAACATTTTGCCTAAGTTTTTCTTTTGTTTTTTATTGTTTCACGCTGTATTTATTTTTTTTTCTTTAATCTGCGTTTCGAGACCGCCGAGGTGAAAAAACAAATACAGAGCTCCGGATTTCTGGCAAATGTCGTTTACCGTTCATTTTTTATTTTTGTCCTTTTTAACATCAGTCTGTCAGTAATGTACGTTACTGAGTTTCTAACTAAACTGCGGTTCTTCTCAAGTAATTTTGGTGTCGCGTTAATATCATTCATCAAAACAAAATATTCCACAGTCACCCAAGTTACATAGAAGCATGCCATATCTAGAAGACACTAGTTCGTTGTAAACATTCGATCAATGATGAATTTCCAATATAATATGCGATCATTAAGATACTGCACAATCATGCGCATCAACCTCACGTGTCATTGATTATTGAACGCATACAGTATTTTCTTCTTCCAAGCCCCAGTCTTTGAATACATAAGATATGAGGTGCCATCGTAATAACTGCTATCGATATTATCCGTCGTTTCATGGTGCAAAAAAAAATCAAGCTGTGACAAAAATGCATTGTTTTTCGATGCATCAAAATAACTTTGTCTTCTAGAAGTCTTCCCATATTTTGATTTTTAATTATTTTTCTTGACTGTACCAATACACGTCATCCAGCATAGAATATTATACAAGCGTAAAAACTCCATAGTCCATTGCTGTTGTATCTCATAAATTGAAATGGGAAAGGTTTTTCCGTTGTCCTTTGCTATTAGCAAAACACAAATATAGACTTTTACTCGTACATCTCGATTTACATTCGGTTAGCAGTGTAAGATAGTAAATACTATACACATATATATATTACGCTTTGAAATTATCGAATATTGTTCGTCGTTGAGAATCAGAGTATTTTAATCCAAGTATTACACCATGTCCGCATAAAACTCCTTACGTTAACGCGTCACTTGTCTTGGGAGCGTTATTAAAAGGAGTCTGTTCCAGTTTCATTATTCATTTTATATACGATATGTATATACACTTTTCTTGTTCTTATATCTCTAAGCATTGGAGTTTCTGGAGTATTATTACTGTTATTAGTACCATTGTAAGGTTTTCGTGATATCTATTTCTTAAAAAAGTCATTTCTATCCGAGTACAAAACACTTGTGATAAAATTTGAGGAAGTAGAGCATGAAAAAGAGGATTTAGTAATCACATGCGTTTAAACTTTAAAAAATCGAGCTTTGCATTCACGCAACATTTTTAAAAATTCGTGAACAGACCTTGAAAATAAGAGCCCAAAATTGCCATTAAAAATTTATTGACGTTTTATTGCTGGGTCTAAAAGATATTTGAAATACAATTAGCAAGATTGTATGCTACCGACGATGTGTGAAGTCGGCATTCAAGCAACAGATACTTTTTTTTATTCGAAGATAGAATTTAAAAAATAGACATAATGATTTGTTAACGTTCTATTGTGACGTCTAGAAGATATAAAAAATACGATTAATAAGATTCTATGCTTCAAAGAATCAATTTTTTCGAAGTATTTTCATCGACTGGCAGATTCGGTAATACAAATCGCGCAAATCTTTAGTGGAACTGGAATAGTGAATAGCAATTCCTATTACCCCTCCGATTACACATCACAATCGACTTTGTTATATAAAAAATATATATATATATTTGTTGTCGAGATGTATATGCAGCGAATAAAAAAATTATATACATACACGTATATGTAGATCAGGATATCCATATAGATACAGATAAATCTATATTTATCCTAGACTATAAGGGATTATATAGTGCATTATATAACATCGTTGATTTGCAAATAAATATTATTATGCTATTATGTACGTAAACAGTCTTGATTTATTTTATGCTTTTTTGGTCGCCCTGCGTGTTACCGGCGGTGATCTCGGATCATCCCCGTTGTCTGTAGGTCAGCCGTGGGGCATATTGTGTACGTCGGCGTGTGCGTTTTCACGAGTGATTAACGTTTTTTGCGAATGTTTTTTTTTTTTACCTTTTTTTACTGCACGTCATGCCAATGGATCGTAATTATTATTTTTTCACCCATTGCATTATTTTTTTTCACCACGATTATTATCGTTCGACGCACGACAAGACGCAGCCAACGCGGGGACAACGCTTGAGATAAATCCTCATTAGATTAACCGTCTTGTCTCGCATGCATAATTTAACATGAAAAAAAAAAAATATTAAAAAAAAATTGAAATTTGTCGAACGAAAATCTTATGAGAGTCAATTGCGAGTATGAAGGCATGAAAAATTTTAGCGTCATTGCGGCTGTCCAAAGAAGAATAAGGTAAGATAAGGAAAAAGAATTATCCTTAAGCATATTTACTGAATCAGTAAAATCGAAAATATAAAAAAAAAAAAAATGCTGTTGTATGTCATGAGAAAATCACCGTCGTCGCTCGTATTAAATTTAACGACAGACCGTGCGAGCGCAATACCATTGCCGGCGCGTCAGAAGTTCCGTTAGTGGAGCGAGGTGAGAGCTTATGAATGACACACTGTCTTTCTTAACTCTCCATTGTCTCCTAGTACGAGCGACGGGAATCGTGAAAGCCTGGCGTCTGAAACCAAACCTATTCATGCACTCCTAATAATTAGAGGCATTCGAGCAATTAAAATCATTGGGTCATATCTTAATCTTGAGCTACTGGAAGTTGGCATAGTTTAAGTGGCGTACGAAGATCGGGACTTAACCGGATGTGCAAAATTAGTTTCCATTTTTATCCAGCCACAAATGTTCTGTTGCGCCAGTTTTTTTATTTATTACTCCTGCCGTGACGTTTGGAAAATGCTCCCAACAGCTGAGAAAGTATATTTGCACTGTACATATAATATATAAATATATAAATAATAAAATTTATTATAGTTATATATATATGCATATTGTAAATATTGATATTATTTTTATTTTATCTCAACCTCAATCGTGGCTATTGGGAATCGGATAGTTTAACTAGCCGGAGCAGCTCAGGACTGAAGCGAATATGCAAAATTAGTTTCCATTTTCATCCGGCCATAAAAATTTCCTTGCAAGTTTTGAAAATGCTCTTTACTGCAGAAAAAATATATTTATCTGTACATATGATGTATATATTCATATCATTTAAATATTACATGTACCTAGTTCATAAATATCTATATTTATAAACTATGTTCGATGGGTCTGTGTATGTATTTGTGAAGAGGCATTCGTTGCGGAAAAAGCGGAACGTCCTCACCTTATCTATTTACGTATCGATAAGATAATTCATGTCCAAGTTGCATGGATGTACGTCCCCTTCTCCTTTCGATAGTATAAGTCCGGATTTCTCCCGTGATCGACGTTCAGTCGGCAGCAATCGTCTTACTGGCAGAAGTCGATTAGGTCGCTCGCGACCCTACGGAAATCTATTTGCATAAACACTACTTATCTGAAGTGTTCTCTCGTGGCAGTTTATCGTGAAAACCAAAGAGTGACCAGTGATAACGCGCGATTATGCAGTAGCTGTTGCACCGCGTGACTTGATTCTTATCGCTCACCAAGAGGTACGTCGAATATCCGTTGTTTCATCGAAGAGTCTATAAGGAACATAAAGGGACCTTATCTTCCGTTCGTGTGCAATAAGCAAGAGCAACGACACAAGTTTATTGGGTTAGATAGCATTTGCCTCTGGTATAGCTTCATTTTTCCGATACGTTAAAAATGAAATACAAACGGTAATGAAAAATTTAATTTTTCGACACTGCTGACCTTAGACGGTAGAAAGTAAATTTCTACACAAATTTGAATGCATATTTGCGACGTGCAAAAATTTTCTTTAGAAGGAAAATGTTAAGCACTCGTGAAAAATGACTATTGTAGGATTTTCAAATTCCATGAATAAACCAAATTAAGTATCTCCTTAGAAAAGTAATTCCTCAAAAACTAAGTGATTTTTTTTTATTTTCGAAGGATACTTTCGTCGATTCAGCGATTAGGGGATTAATGAGGATATCTTGGTTTTTCGAATTCCTACGACTACGCAAGGATCAAGGAAATATAAACAGCCCGGCGACGACGCTCGGCTCAACACAGTTCCGTAAACTCTCGAGGTGGTCGCTCGTTAGCTTTTGTTAGGATGCATGGAGTGTCGCGAAGCGAATCGCTAGAAACAATTCCCTCTCGCACTGGCTTGTGCCACGCGACTAATGACTCGCTCGATATCGTTTCCGAGAGAGTTACGCACTAATTACGCCCTCCGCAATTACAACAGGAACGCGAATAGTGCATTTGTATTCATCGAGGTGCGAAATCGGCGAGCGCATATTCCTCCGGATGCTTTATGCCAGCTGACCGAGGACAAGCATTGTTAATAAATGCTTGCGCTATAAATTAGTTAAATTATTCCTCTTATTTTTCGAAATTTAATCTTCCCCATTGCTGCAAAATATTGTACGTTTTTTAATTTTTTTTTCTGTCCCAGAAAATGTACAAACGCCGTTATCTTCTTGGGAAAGATGTACGAGATAATGACGTTTCAAAGTACGTAGTGGAACTCTGTCGGCGTTAATCTCGCTCGCTAATCGAGATGCAATTACTTCTGCGAACACTCGTTGTCGCAGACAAAAATCGATTTCCGGTGTGTCGTCGTTCTTCTTTGGTTATTGTTCTCACTTTACGAGCGTGACAACTTAATAAGTCTCGAGACGTGCTCTTGTTCGTTATTCTCCGAACGGGAAAGTAACTTTCGACTGTTACGGTTGAATTTTTACCGGAAGCGAAAATGAGAAGTTTTTTAACAGTTGTAGAAATAGAAAAAAGTGAACTTGTTGGATTTAGATCTTCACAAACCGTAAATATGAGATGGTTAATATAAAAAAAAAAACCTAACTATTCGTCGCCCAATAATAAAATTTGATAAATTTGCTTCAACCAATATAAAAAGCACTATTAAAGAAAAATTATATATATACATGTTTATATATAATTAAAATATTATCAGAACCAATCGTTAGTTGACAACAGCCTGTCGTTTCAGAACATCAGTGAGGCTTATTTTCATTCTACAGAATAACCGTCGCCGATGATTCATCTCGGACAAATTGGGCCTCGTCCGCGTCTAGTGGCAGTCTCGTTGAATTTCGATCGCCCGTATGTGACTCATGCGCGTGTTTCGTAGTCACCGCCCGGAAAATACAGTAGCTCTACGGAATCACGTCAAATGTTTGTCCGCGGTAAATTTATCGGAGCGGATTTTCTCTGCGCCAAATAAAAATAAAATCTCTCCGTATAATCCGCCGGTCCTGCAACTCTCTTGACCGCTCGTTTTACGTTCTTTCGTGTGAGCCCGCCGAAGACGGGCGACGCTTATGTCATCACGGCGGAATGTGTGAACCGTGGAAAATGACTCATGCGACAAACGGCGCAACATTTTTTTTTTTTTTATCACGTCGCACAACGACTCTCGCCATGAAGGCGATCTTTTTCTCCAATTGAAAAAAAAAAAAAAACTTAAAAAAAATTTGAAAAAAAAAAAAAAATAGAAACAGTAACTAACTCTCGTAGCGTTTACTTTTCAAGGCAAGAAGGCAAACAGTGACACAACTGAATGATACGCGAGATAAGAAATCCTCGAGCGGACGTACTGTTTTTTTTTGTTATATATTTTTTTTTGTAGAAGCTGCATCGTGAAATTGTTCCAGGGAAGCGACGCGTGTGGAAAGTATTATCTAAGATTTCACGGAGTATCTGGAATCGTGGCTCCCTTTTTCCGTAGAATGAGCAACGGTGCAGTATAAGTTGAATGCAGACTTACGGGTCAGGCGAATATTCTGAGAAAATATCGAACCTACGAACCTGACTCTGATTATTAAAATAAATATTACGCGAGTACCCCGAGGTAGATGCTTCGACCATGTTTTTTCTTCTGGCCATTTTTTTAAGAACCTTTTTTAGACCATGTTTTCATTGAATTACGAGTAGCGGGATAAACCGTCTTGACGAGTGATAATCCAATGCGTTGAGTTAAAAAAAAATGAAAAGTCAGCCTGAATTGGATAACGATTAATCCATTCAAATAATTCAGGATAAAAAATATTATTCACGGTCTGTAAAAAAACTCAGCTATTTATTAAACGAATAAAGAAATACATAAATAAATTTTATCATTTTTTTTTCGCTTCGATAAACACCTCGGATACTTTGTGCTTCAATTACCAGAATTTTGATGCTCCAAAATCGGGAGAACAAGAACGGGTATTTTTTTTTTGTGGAACGAGCCACCGTGAAGTGTCTCTTGAGTGCAGACTTACGGCACAGTCTAATATTTCGAGAAAATATCTCTGAAATAAAATAGCTTGATTTGGATTATTAAAAAGATATTTCACAAGGCAGATACGGTGCTCCAACATTTTTTTTCTTCCGGATATTTTTTCAATCATTCATCTTTAGACCTTGTTTTCATTGAATAACAAACCAGCGATATTCTCATTAGCTAGTCCAGTATGCGCAAGTGGACAGGTAATATTTATCATGTAGTGTTGCCACGTTACCACGTTTCCCACGCAAAACTTGTGCGGTACCGGTCTCGCCTCATCGGCAGTATTCATCGAGGTGCTTGCTCGTTCGATTCTTCGCGGACCGCGGGCGATCACGCAGGTAGTCATTGTGAATAGCGTTCACTTCGCATAAGTTTCACCGAATCAAGAAGCAATTTTAAACACTCCTAGACGGACTAAAAATCTGACAAAAAAATCAACTGCTGACAACATTGATTTTACATAATAATGTCGAAATGTTTTTGACAAATTTTCATAAAATTAAATTGTTCAACGAGTCTCTTGGAAATGTATCATTGTCTTTATGGAAAGACATTCGTTAACGCTTATTTGATTTTCAAAGTCGCTTTGATTTTCTTTGTGAAAGAACGATCTGCAGAAAGTCACAAGAATTGAAAATAAATTAAAAAAATCATGAAAAAATCCATGCGTATTCTGATTAAACTGACTTACGTCACTGCTGATAAATGCACAGCATAGTTCAGTTTTTTCGGAAGTATACAAACGCATTGGTATTTTTTTTTTTTTTCACCTTTCCGAATGTTCGCCGTGGAGTCTAAGAGAAACGTGAAACTTAGTAGAGTGAAGCTTCCCTTCCGCCTCGTTCATCATCGAGCCCGACCATCTGTTCACCCGTAGCCGAAGGTAGTCTCGAATTTCTACCAGACTCGTTCTTTACCAAAACATTTTTTTTTTTTTTCATTCCACCTTAAAATTGAAGCACATAAAAATTGGTAAATTCAATTCTTGCGAAGTTTGCGCTTTGTTGCGATTCAGGTTTTATTAACCATTGATTGCCGTCTAACTCGCTCCAATATTTTGGACTTTTATTAACTTTATCAACTTCCCTGGGAAAATCCTATTCTCCGATTGCTCAAAACATATCCATCTAAAATCACGACTAATCCCATTTTCTAAAAAAATTCCATCCGAATGCTGTTCATTTTTTTAATCTCCTTTTTTTACGAGTTAATTTTCTACCAAAACAAACTCTCTCCCACCGACTCGCCTCGTACGCTCGATTTCCCACCGAGCCGAGCGAAGCCTGTTTGCAGAGCCAGTGTTCGTGAGACGGTGTACGGTAGTGGGACTTTCTCCCCCCACATCTCGGCCCGCCATGCACCAAGGCCCCCACTCGTTCCCCATTTTTCCTCCCCGGCTTCGTCTCCATGCATGCACGCGCTCCCCGCTGGCCGTATTGGAATAATTTGGTGGCGGGGTTCCGGCCAGTCCCATCTCTGGGATCGTCTTTCCCGGGTTCGGAGCCCGGCCGGGAGAGCGAAAGAGAGACCGATATGCGATGAGACGCCGATGCCACGACACGCCGAGCCCGATCCGGTTGAGGCCCTCGTCTCGTTCATTGTTGGTTCGAGTGCGGGTGGCGCGGGACCCGTCGAGTCCGCTTGTGCCTCTGCCGTTCGCGCGACAAACATTTTTTTCCTGGTCTCCTCGCTCCATCCTGACCTCTCGTGCGTGGACCAGACGTTGCCGCAATCCTCGTCCCGCGAGAACCTCTCGTTCGCGAACAGCGTGGCTCCTTCCTCATCCGCCGCGCCGCCTCCTCTCGGTACCATCGGCTGCGGCCACCTCTTCATCCTCCTTCGACGTCGCGTAACCGGGCTTCGTTACGGTCCATACCCGCTTCCCGGCACTCTCCGGCTCCGACGCCGGCTTGACCTAGCGCCGTACGAATTAGTCGTCTCGTTAACTGGCCTTGCGCCATCCTCGCGATACCCGCCGCTTCAGTACAACCGCCGTGACGGAACCGGGTCCACCGCATCGCGGGCTGCGGTCGCGGCTACCTAATAATACGTGTCGAAAAAAAATCGTCGTTCCAGAGGTTTCAGTTTTCTCAAAAATTATTTGAATTTATTGTACAGTGTCGGTTTCGATTTACCGGTGGGATTTTTGCTGAGGGATTATAGAGGAACGGAGGAAGAAAAAGTGAGGACCGGTATCGCTGAATTGGATAAGCTGCAGCCAATCGGTGAGGATAATATTTTTTAGGATTTTTTTTTTTTGCAACGATCCGCAATAATGCGGAGAGTCGGGTGGACACGGCTCCATCGGTCGCAGACACCGGCTCGATAACGCCTCGGGGGTTTCAATAATTCATGTCCCGATTATCGTATCGTGGGTTTTTTTTTCTTTATGTTTTTTTTTTTTTTTTTCCTAATAAAAATAATAATTAATCATCGGTATTGTGGGGACCTCGGCGGTTTCGAAGTTGGTTGTTCAGACTATTTACCACTTGTCAGGAATAGAATTGATGACACGCACTTTTTTTTTTTTTACCATACTCTAAAGTTGTTTTCGAGATGAGCAAATGTTGTATTCGAGGGTCTAAGATAATCGCTCAACCCGCTCGGGTTTATTCTGGCTTGAGAAGAATAATACGATCGTGAACCGGGTGAGTTTCATATTTATTTACTCACTTCGGTCGTGCAAATAGATCTCAGCCGGCGTCAGTCCCATGAAGTGAGAGCTATTTGTCCAATGGAACGTTTACCGATCATCAGAATAAGAAACCGAGACCATAAAAAAAAAATGATAAAATACATTAAAAAACTGGTTATCGATGAGACAAAAAAATAAATAATCGGAAAAATTCCGTAATTTTCTTTCTAGAACCTCCTCTTACAGTATTTCGCCACATCAACAGCGAATAATTCGCGGGTCAATGAGGGTCGAGCGTTATAGTCCGGATCACAATAGTCGTCGAGACAAATACTCAAATTACTCCAAAAAAATCAAACCATCAAGAAAATTATGCAATTTTCGATTTTTCCTGAAACCTCATGTCACAGCATTTCACCGATCGGCAGGAAACAATTTAATTACGGTTATTACTCGACATCGATACTCGTATTACTCCAAAAAAATTAAACCCCCCGAAAAATTATGTAATTTTTTGTTTTCCCTGAAACCCCAGCTCGGAGCGTTTCGCTGATCGGCGGGAAATAATTTGCAAGTCACTAGAGGTCGAGGGCGATAGTTCGGATTACGGTTGAACTTGAGATTAGGCTCCGAAAACCGGAAAGATGCTGGGAAGATCAGTCGGTGACCCTGAAAGATGAGAGTGAGGAGCTGCGGAGCGCAGCGAAACGTAGAGAAGTTCCGAGGGAGCGGTACGAGAGCAACAGTGCCGAGGATCGGATCAGAGCAGGACGAGCCTGAGGGGAATGAGCCGCGAAGCGTACTCGTGCCACGTGCACTGGCTCGGATGCTGCTGCGCCGGTGGTGGTACACGGCATACGAGAACGAGAGAAGTCCCCCGCGTGTCCGAAGTTCCTGGCGTGCCAGGCAAAAACCACGGAGCGCGTACTTGTTGCTTGTTCGTTCCCTAAGTAATAATAGCCGAGCGGAGCGTTGAAGCAGATGCGTCACGCGAGCGATGCGACCGAAAGATCCTCGGACCCGAGAATGTTATACGCTCCTCGCACACTTATCGCATAGCCGAAGCGCCCGTCCGGTTTCACGAGATCCCATTCCATTTATGAATGCCTGTGGAAAGCGAGCGGGAAAATTTTACACTCTCGATTGCCTCTCTAACGTTTGATTACATTTAGGCGAACATTTTTCAAAATTAAATTCGGGCACAATATTTTTTTTCAATCGTTCCTCCGATAAATAACAGAGGTGATTATGATACTTTATTTTATTTATTTTATTCTTCTAACGTTGACCCTCCAATTTACATCGTTAAAAAAAAAATGTTAATTTTTTAAAATATAACTTCCAGTAGGAGGATCGGGAAGGTTCAATATGTACGGAAATAACGACTCTCAATTTTGATTCGTAAGAACCGTCGATGGGTTTACGAAGTGAAACGATGAAAGATCTGCGAAGATTATAGATATTGAGATAATCGTTCGCATCAACCGAGAACACCGGAGGAATATTCCGAAATTTTATTCCCGGATAACTTTTTTTCACCGGAAGGGATTATTAAAAAATTATTTCGAGAAATCTCTCGCTGTCGGGAGTAGAAAAAAAGGGGGCAGGCTAACTTAATTACCGGAATCGAGGTTGATTCCTTAAGCGTGGAAGTCGTTTACGGAATGTGGAAAGTAGACGGAAGACGGCTTACACAGTCGGGCTGGAAACCGCGAGCGCGTGGCGATATTCGTTCAGTGCGAGTCGGCTTCGGTGCGCGCTCGTACGTATAAATTTACGTGGAAGACGCGATAGAAATCGCGTGCGAATATCTCGATAAGGCTTAATCCCGGTGACGAGTCGGATCATGCTCTTTATGCTGCAAGAATTTACGACGGAAACTTCGTGCATTCATAAACTATTTACAAACCATATTTTCCCGTCTGCTTCCGGTCCCGTTTTTATTCTAAACTATAAAATTGTTGCGGCCGGGCGCTTCAAAAAATTTGAATCTCGTGAATTTTATCAGAAACACTTCACTTCGAGTTCGAAGATCGAATATTTGGACCGAAAGTCACGGATTTCCGGTGTGACGTCACTTTTTTTTACGTCAAAATTTACAATGAGTCGATAATGTAATTTATGTCGTTCCAAGCAAAATGGAAATTTCCGCTCGCGTCGAGTTTCGATTCGCAAATATTAAAAAAAAAAAAAAAAAAATTACAGATGTTACCTTCGTATTTTTCGTTGTCCGGGTAGGAAGGTTTAGCCTACTCGCGAGCCGTCGTGTTTGCAATGACAATCATCGTGCCATCTGTAAACTTAGCACAAACCCGGCGGAAGCTCGTCGACTGAAATACCGTCGGACTTCATTGGCATTCGGCAGTCGTGTCTCTTCTATCTGTACAAATACCACTCGGTGACAGCACGTTGATCGGTCGAAGGACTTCTACGAAGCAATACGGTGTAATCCAGCCGGCTCTCGGACCATCACCGTGCGTTGTACACATCATTAGCTAGCACCGGATGGGCCGGCGAGTTTGTCCCTTCCGTTCTTCCAAACGCACGATATATTTATATATATATACATATATATATAAATAAAAATATATATGTGTATATATATATATATTGTCACATATATATACAAATGACAGGACGTCACGGAACCCGCAGTTTAAATTATAGTCATGTGGCGAGGAAACATTGCAAGGTCGTAGCTCAGCGAAAATTATATTGCGACACAGTCGAACCCGTCATAAATTACGTGCTCGGGACAGGCGAGCCCTATCGACTTATATTTTTTCCCAAAAAACTCACACGAGTGAGACACGATTTTTATATTATTATATATAGTACACAATCGTGCCGATTGTGAGGATTGTTTTGAGGAGAAAGTTACCATTTTTTGGAGAAGTACTTTAGAAGAAAAGTTCATGACTTGAGTCTAAAAGAATTTTATAATTATTTTTTTTTACTTCACGAATTAACAATATTTTTTATTGTTTTATTTAATAATTAATATGCAATAGTCAATAGGCGAATCCAACAGCGTGGACGCGTCTTCATTTGATGGCTGCGCGATAACGACTCGATTGGTCGATTTGGTAACGATCACTTGTTACGTTGCACGGCGATTGACCCGAGGCGATAAACATCGGTCGAGGGAAAGTCGGTTTAAGAGCCGCATAAGAAGTTAATCATCGGATTCCTCCGGTCATCGGGTCGGCGCCGTCTTTCTCGTCCAGGAGTTTTTGCAGTCGCGTCCTTGGGCTCGAATTGCAACTCCCGGACGAGAAAGGAAAAAAATGGCAAAAAAAAAAAAATTACGCTCCTGCTCGTCCTCATTGATAGGGCAATGTCCTGTCGCTTATTTGACGCCGCTGATGGCATGATTCGTCGAAACAGGTTGTCGTCGCTGCTCGTCGTCGTCGTCGTCGTCGACGTCATTGGCACAGCTGCCGGGACGGCTGACCAATAACAATTCGTTAACAAGTGCCGGAGTAATTTATGGACGAGTGCGCGCAGCCGGCACCTACGGTCCATTAGGTCACGTTTGACGAGACTTCGGACGATTCCTGCGCACGACCGTTCGTACTCTCTGCAAAGCAAACGGTAACAAGTCCGTCATCCGAAAAAAAAAAAAAATGTTCTTTCACTAAAAATGTGACTGATCCACTTTTTCGGCTTCTACCGTTCACGGTAAAAAGAAATTAAAAAAAAAAAATTTCAATTAAAAAAAAATTCTTTTAAATTTCTTTGTGAGCTGATCGTTGTGCAAATAATATGGGACTACGAGCTCTTCGATTGCTCAATGCGCTTCGACCCACGATCGTTGTATGCATTCTTCGATGCACACACACGAATCCAAATGACACGAGCAATGCATTCACACGAGCACGACTTCCGTTTAAGCAATGCTCGCATCTTTTCCTCAATCACTTTCTCATCAAGCTAGACATTAATAATAACAATAATAATAATAATAATAATTCCTAGTGTGGTTCAATAAACGTGGCCACTGAGAGAAGGTGATGAAATTCAAAATTCAGAATAACCGTGATAAATAAAAATATGTGTAATCGGGAAAATCGCAATCTTCTAAATACACGTTTAATCAGGACCACAATTGTTTTTTTTTTTAATTTATTTTACAAAAAAATCCGATAATTTCACGAATTTCTTTTGTCAAATGAACGACACGATGAAATATTGTTCCATTAATAATAACGATAATAACAACGATAATAAAAACCATGATTGTTCATCGAATCGCACTAGCAACGCCATTAGTGCTAATGTGATAAAAAGGCAGTTAATACGTAAGAGAGAGGACGAGACGTGGTCGTTTGTTGGCCAGTCTCCATCTACAAGCTCGTGCAATATCGGCTAACGATCCGTCGGTTAACGACCCCGCATCGTAATGCAACGCATCGAAGAGAGTACTGTGTGCTGTCGCTGACGCTGGTCATCGTCGTCGTCATCGTAATCGTGTGTGTGTCGGTGTCACACGAGGCGAAGACCAGCATCAGAGGAAGGCCAGCATTCGCTCTGCTGGTAGGTACTCGCCGGCTTGTATATACTGCCAATTCGCAGCTGAACCGTGCAAGCAAGCGGCAAGTGAGCTCGTTCGCATCAAGCAAGCATAGCACACGCTGTGCATACGCTGTCGCCGCTGTTTCTGAATTATTTATGCATGCTTATTCGATCGAAAAATTCATCGTGCGAACTCTCTTCCGGTTTGCATACCGCCTCTGAACCCCTACGAGACACTTGTATCGACCACTTTACTCGACGTTATTTTACAGCTTTGGAGCAGTAAAAAAAAAAAAAGAAAACAAATTACGGTACGCATGTTGAAAAAAAAATGTGTTGTTCGCGACAATCATTTTTTACTCGTGCGCTTCATAATTATTATTATTTTTTTCGTAATTAGTAAAAATTAATGATAATAACGATATTTTAGTGCTATCGAAATATTCGTAGCTTGTTGACTACATCTGAGGGGATGAGAAGAGAAAAGAAAATCGCGAGAATGTGTAATGAAAATAAGAAAAAATCGAAGGCGAATTCAGCTTCAAACAGTTGAAAAAGAGGCAACCGAGGAAATAAAGCAAATTGTAAAGTATGCAAAATAAAGAAAATAACGCGATTAAAGATGTTGACCGTGCGGAATGTAATTTGAGATATCATAGAAAGGGTCGAAAGGCTCGCGACGAGATGTCACGATTTTTTTTTTTTTAATTAATTTTGTGTCGTCCCATAAATGGTTCACATGTGGCGAAACGTTCTCCGCGGGCTTCGCACTTAGACTGTGCTTATTATTTTTATCTTACGGCCACTTTTACGACCCTTCGGACTGTTAATAAAAATAAAAAAAATGGTAGACTGTCATCGCGGAAGTACGACAGAACGTTTCTTATCTTGCGTTTTATTTCGCGTTTAATACGCTTCGCTGCAAGAGGTCGATAAAATTTGCCGTTAGTCAGCGAACACAGAAACACATTACGAATATTTTTTTCTCCATCCAGTGTACCGCCCACTGGTCGGTAACGCCAGGTTTTCTTTTTGCATCAATAAGCTGAAGAGAGATAAAGCGCGATGTAGTCCGCAGAAATGACCGCCCACTCATTATGTCCATCTGTATCGCGTCAATTAAAATCGCATTGGGTAATTGACGCGACCTTTGGATCGAAGTAATCGAGAACGACGCCAGAATCGCTTCCATCTGATTTATTTCAGGCCGGAACGCCTCCCACGTGAATTTTTTGCACTTCCCTGCGCAATATTGCTGTACCAATTCTATATTACACTGCAATAACTCTGTACTGTATTGCTATGCGAACGCTCGCGGCCTCCCCGTGTCTCAAAGTGATGCTGTGACGAATCTGAGAAACACAGCTAAAGCACGTGCGCTACGGCACGTTCTCGGGCGGTCAATCTATTTAAATCTCGACCATTATGTCAGCTCACGGAAGATACCGTGCCGGACTACCGCGGAGAATGAAAATAGAACGCAGAGACATCGGATAATTTTTTTTTTATTATATAAAAAAAAATATATTTTTTATTATATAAAAAAAGAATATATTTTTTGTATAAACCAAAAGCTCTGGACGAGTGCAATAAATCTTCTTCAGAAGTTCTTGAGGACCTTCCACTAAATCAACTTGCTGATTTAAGAAAAAAAATAATTAAAATTACTCCCTTTCACGCATTTCACGACAATCGGAGCGTGTGAAACAGGTTTGATAATTTTTTTCCGAGTTGCATTCGTAAAAAATTTTTTTTTTTTTTAATGTGTAACAATCAAAATTTTGTTTGTCCAAATTGACGATTTCCCGTAACAGGTTTATAATCGCTCTTAATCGGCCACTTGTTCGAATCAGAGCATTCTCCGTCAACGCATCGCAACTCGGATCTCGAAAGCTCCCGCAGAATTATCATTCCACTGTGCTGGCTCGCCAATTTGACAGAATCTAATTACAATTAAACTCTTTCACGCGTTTCTCGTTATTCGCAACATCTCGTGAACCGGGATCGTGCGAAACGGGTAGAGGCGGGTGGAGGCCGGAGTGCGAACTATTACGTCGTGAAATCTAGTAACTCGCTCGCCTTGCCCGGAGGACAGAGTGGCAGGCGGTAGCAGGCGGTTGAATCTCGCAATGAGGATTTTATGTAATTTGCGTATATGACTTGAATAACTGCCTACATAATATAACACGCGCGGTGGTTTGGCGCGAAGGTGGGTGGCTCACTCGTGTTGCCGGAGGCAGCGCCAGAGACGGATGGATAGAGACGAACGTCGACGACGACGAGAGGCAACCCGGGGGCCGTCGCGACCGTGTCGGTGGCAAGTGAGACGCCCTTTCCATCGCGAAAGCTTTAATTAAAATTACGTACGTTTGCGCATGTAACTCGAGAGTGAGCGTCTCTATTTAGTATTTTTATGAGCTTTTCATTAAGCCCGAATGTTGTATAGGCGCTTGCACACGCGAAGGGACCATCTTTGAAAGGCTCGCGGCCAACAACTCGCCCCCTCTCCGCGCAGACTTCCCTCGTTCATTCGCTCTTATTCTTCTCCCTTCTTCTCCTTCGTTCTTTTTTTTTTTGCTTTTTTTTTTTTTAGATATATTTTTCTCACTCAACCCAGTCGACGAGGGAATTCTCATTTGCGGAATGGGTGTGAAAGAATTTTCATCACCTTGTCAAGGATTTGTGCGTCGCGCGCGAGCTCTCGAAAACGAGAATTATTGTCCTCCAAGACTGCGAAATAATGCGCGGTAATAAGATCTCGTGTCGGGACTGTTGGGAGAGAAAAAAAAAAAGCCGGTTGTCCGCTCTGGCGAGATATGAGCTGGAGCGTGTACAGGTATAGCGACGTGGACGGCGAAGGCGAATAATATTTTCTTTTTATATTAGTAATAACGACGGCTTAACATTGTACTTTGGGGATTTTTCAGCGAGGAATAAATCCAAACCCATGTTGTTGGGAATTTTTTTGTTGTTCTTACTCATCGTGCTGTATTTTGTGGCCGACGTGGAACAACCTCGTTCGGTAACGACAAATCGTAATACATTTTTTTCAAAGCTCCTCAATTTTTTCTTATCAAAAGTTCAATAGCATTGAATAAAATGGCTCAGAATTTTAGTTACCGACCGTGACGACGAAGAGTTTCGCGTCGCGCCAAATTCTCGCATCTATAAGTTGTAGTTGCATCGTCAATAGTAAAATGGCAGTGGGATAAAATGGATATCCGGTATTGCACGATCGGCCATCGAGACGGTGCAATGAAACAGAATCGGGCTTGCAGTGTGTTGAGTGCGTGTACATGCTCGAGCTCCCCCACTTCCGGAAACCGCAGTTAAAATATATCTCGCTAATGAACCCGCTCTCGTTGGCATCGTCGAGACGTCGAGTCCATTAATTTAATGCAAACACCCGGGCGATAATTCGAATTTGTGAAATCGCTTTCATCCGATTATTCCATTATGCCGTATTAGCAGCCCTGTTCTGATTCCGAGTGCGTTTGCATTATGTGGATCGCATGGATCGTGCGTTATCAACCACAGCGAGCCATTGCCGAACACTTTCCTCGAAGCCAACGCGTCGAGTATTTTTTTTTCGTCTAATTACTATTCTCCTATCATACCATTCTGATAATTCACGGGGGAGCTCATGATTTTTTATCTCCGTTAATTTCGCTCGATAATCCGATGCGCGACAACCCCGTGCATTATTGTTTTGTGAAAAAAAAGGCGTACGTCACATCGGATTTGAAAATATTATTTTTTTATGGGAATTTACGTTATGCCGGAAACCCTTAACTCCCGCTGTAAAAATCTCATTTTTCGAATGATAGTTACGTTATACAAAAAATACGCCACATTATCCGATGAAGTAACGAGTGTAACTTTATGGCTATTTAATTGATGAGATTCTGTTTTTATGCGACAGGTGCACCTTTTCGGAATCACGTATTTGAAAATGATTATCAATTGTTTGACTTATGTGAAAAAAAATTCGAGTAATTTCGGTAGAATGTGTAAGGAAAAGGAGCGAAACGTATGTCGTAGGTCGAGCGAAGTTGGGTTCGAAACATCACTGCACACAATAGCTTAATGGTCGGACGATCTAGTCGCGACAGTGACCGGTACACCGTATTTCCGTTTCACCTTTCCTCTCGCTGACGTGTCCGAAAGACCGGAAGTTCACACGCCGTGTCGATCTCGGCGCAGACGCGGCGGACAATGAGAGAGCGGTGAGCGTATGATAATGAATTATATTCTCGTTGCGAATCTGCTCGTGTGTTCGGCCATCAATGTCGGATATATTTTATCGGAGGTGGCCTTCCGAGATTAATATCGACATCTGAAAAGCTTGGTGTCATCGGTTGGGCTGATGAATAACATTGTCGAACATGCCAGGGCACATGACGGATTAGAAAAAAATTCAGCAAATGATAATGATACAAAGGTACTGAATTAAAAAAATTTATTCCACGGAATAATACCGGTCGCAATTCTTCTGTTCGACCTTCCGGAAGAGAGATCTGTTAATGTTATTCTTCTCGATCACTTTCCAAGCCATGGTCATGGCGGATTTACGACGAATTTGATGCCTCGTCAAGATCCACGCATATTGCAGGCTACAAAATTTTTAACAGGTATTAATTTAATTTATATGTGGACGGGCGTGATTTAAAAAGAAAAATCAACAAACGTAACTTTATAAGGCAATTTCATGATCTTTTTTTTTCAATATTAGTATTGGTATTACAATAATGACTTACTTCACGGTCCCCCAGTCGTTGCAGCTGTAAACGACCGCGTACTTATCGTAGTCGGTTCCCAAAATCGTTAAACTTTTAACAAAACTATTTCCGTAGGGTGGCGATGAAGGAATCGAGAACAACATTTTCGCAGGTTGCTCATGGTCAGGCGTAATGACGGCCATCCGATATCTATGTGGTTTAAATGTGCTGAAAGTTGATAAACTACTTGATCCACAATTCGTTCCGCGAGGTTAATGAATCGTAGTAAAATGTATCGTCTTACAAATTTGAGACAAAAGAGCTGACCAGATTGAAGGTAGAAATTTCACTAGGTTTGTAATCGAAGGTGTTGCATTTGCTATTCAGCTCATAGAAAGCGAAATATCTTCGCTGCTCGTACCATCTGCCGTAAAACTGTATGAGGATTAGATTAAAAATAATCAAACATAACGAGAAAATCGAGCTTCACTCGTTAAACAAAAATGACAAATATTTATTTATACGTATGCTGAGAATAAGTGGTTGTGACTTTAAGCTTCAAAGTTTCGGATTAGAACATTTATATAAATATTTTTTTCTTGTCGTTCGCTGGTTATTCGTATTTAAACAAAATGGTATTTGTTTGGAATAATTTTCTAAGGTTCGTCGAATTTGTAAAATGTGAACGGAAGTTTTAACGTTACCATACGCGAAATCTTACGTGCTTCAAAATACTTACCTTTGAGGGGTTGAAATTTGGTTGAATTTGGACTTGCGGGCAAGGACCGAACGAGTGGATTTGCCCCAAAGCGTTTTCAAAAAGGCAAAGAGCCACGAAAATGTAGAAAATTGTCATCTTAAGGGTATCGATAAATTACATTTTACTTTCTAAACTGCGTATTCTATAATGGAGTCGTTACAGCAAACTGATGAGACACTTTATCAATTCAGCTTTTAAATGCTCTCGTCTCTAGCAATTAGATTCAACGTCGACAGTTGAGTCAACAAGTTATATTTCTTTTTAATCCAAAGCATTTAGTTCTTAGCTACTCTATAAAATCTTTATATAACTCGTGACTGGTAATGTCTCTATGTGATACGTTAATGCAATCATTTAAAAAATTTTCAAATAAATGGAACACATCTGTTCTCAGGCGAGTAACGTCTCAGCAATGGCACAAATTTGCATAGGAATTTGAATATTTACATTTGTACGAAAGAAAGCGATTCGCTCAGTGCACTTTCGCATGTTGATCGTGATTTGAGTCAAATTTAATACTAAATAACCGTGATGATCCATTGATACCCCGATCAATGGAAAATTGCGTCAGTGGCGGAGAGCATAGACGGTTTAAAAAGTATTTAAACATTTCGCATTACTGGAGAGAAAAATTATTTATTTACATATGGAGTTTACAAGAAAGAGTTCTTTGTTTCACCTGAAGCAAATGTGATATTCCAAGGGACTGACTGGTTTCATCAACTCTGCGATTCTTCCCATGCATCCTTAGGCCACTTCCGCTACCACACCGTATTTAGCCATACGCCACGGGGAATTCCGGTAAACCTGCGCGGAAAAAGCGTAAAGAACATGAACATTAAATTTCCAAAAATGATCGTACTACATTTTCCATAATTAATTGCTTCGCGTCATAATATTGGTATTTAACCTTTTCTACCTTACGGCTTTGCTTTAGGAGCAAGCAGCATAGCCATGAGATCAAAGTGGAGGTTAAAAAAAAATAACATCACTATTATTGAAGGTCTTCCTTACGGGGAAATTTTTGTGCTGCAGCCAGCCTGATTGGTCTTCAAGAAGTGCGACCTTTTGAGATTATTCTTGCTGAGCACTTGATAAGCATTGGCCAGGACGGAGTCATCGATGAATGGTTTCCTGGTCAAGATCCATCCGTACCGCAGGCTGAAAAATAATGCATAAAAATTTAATTGGAAAATTAATAAAGAACCAGATTGAACAATTGTAAATTCGTGAATTCTTTACGGTCGATGTTAACAGTTGAATTTTAAAGCATTGTTACCATTGTTGCAATGGCAACTTACTTTAGGGAACAGGTGGGGGTGCAGCTGAAAACGACGGCAAAGTTGTTGTAGTCGGTCCCCAAAACCCATAAGGTGTTGAATCCCTCTATGGGTGATTGAGGAATCTTGGTCAACATTTTGGCGGGTTCTTTACGGTCAGGTATGGTGACTTCCATCTCAACGGCCTGTCGTTCACCGGTGCTGAAAGTAGATTGATTATTTAACACACAAAGTATTATGATGGTTTCAACAAGCAATTAATTTTTCTTACGTGACGGAATTAAAACTGTTGACCACTTTAATGGTGTGGTTTGATCTGGGTATGTAGTCGAATATCTCGCATTCGGTTGGGAAGTTGTTAGCTTCGAAGGAAGCGGCCCACTGGAACCATCTTCCGCAAAACTGAAAATAGTCAAAGGATTGCTCATTAAACATAAACCTTTCAATATCCTGATCTGCACATAATTAATTCCCTTTTTTGTTATAGAGCAAAAAAAAAGTCTATCGTAATTTCCAATATAGCAAACAAAGTCTATTACAATGTGACTTAGCTATTACCGATAATAAATAAAATACGTTAATACATTTTTATGGCGCAATTATAAAATTATTACATTTTCTTTGCTGGAGTGATTATCGACGGGAACTACTATTTTTTCCTAGTACTGTAGAACTTTAGTCACAAGACCAAAGTCATTTTAAAATGATCAAATTTTTATAACTGCTGTGAATAACTTAACCAATTTACATGGATTTTTTTATTAGCGTAGATAAAAAATATTTATGCACTTAATATCGGGAAAATAGTGTCAAAAACAGATTTACACTGCGGGCATTATAATAGTTATAATCGTTATAATGATATGGCTGACTTATTCTTTTCTGTGCGTGCTTACCTTGAGGCTGTCGAAATTTTGCTGGGTCTGGACCAGCGGGCAGGCGCCGGGTTTGATTATCTGCGCCATGCTGCTTCCGAAAAGGCAAAGAGCCACTAAAGCGTAAAACATTGACATAACGAGTGTATCGAGGAACTTTGATTTTGCGGTCGAAATGTTTGCACCTTTCGGTTTCGATCGCTCAGTTTTTGCACCGAACTGATAAAGCACTTGGTCCTGCAGGCTTTTAAAAGCTACCGTTTCTCTTATCTCATTTAATTGCGACAGCTGAGTGACGCAATTAATATAATAATCTGTACTGTTTAATATAAAATCTCACTGGCAACCTTTGTTGTTAGTCACGCATGACATTGAAGATCACCGGATTGTCTGACAACTCTTATCATGTTTTTCATATGATACACTTGATTTGTACTAAATTAAACGAATATAATTAGCGGTTATATCTGTGTACAATATGGTGATTCGATGTTTGAACAAATTCGTTCTCAGACGATCGGAAAACATCTTATAATTTACACTGAAAAAAAACATTTCGTAAGATCGAACAAAACTAGTTTGCATCAACCAAATTCGGTGGTTGTGGGTTGAGGGGAAAATGTTTAGTCGAGCAGACTAAAAAATCACATCAGTATCGCTAAAATAATTTTATCGTCTCAAATAATAATGTGATCGATCGAACAGAATGAACAATTGTATCGAAAAACAAATCCTTGTTCGAAATAAATGTCTAATGAAACAAAAAAAGGAATACCAATAGCTCAGTACAATAATCTCTTTACTATTTCTGTTTACCCACGGATACTCGTTTGAATAAATATGACAGCGAAGAGTAAATACAGAAAATAATCAATTGCGTCAACAAAATATGCGCTCACTCGCGTTACAGCCCATTTCCTTCCAATTATTTTATTATATTATATTATTAATTTACATTTTTATTTTAGTGAATATGACAACGGAAATGGAATTCTTAACCTACCGACACGTTGCTTCAAACGCGAAAAGAGGTTTCATATCAATTAACTGAGAACAGATATAACATGTACAGAATTGTAAACTAACAATGGATCGAATGCGTTTAGATTTTTCTCAGTGGTGATGTTAACCGCGGCAATTTCCCTGTTCCATCTTCAGCAACTGCGAAGTGTCGATGTTATTTTTTTTCATTACTGCGTAGGCGCTGGCTACGTCGTCTTCATCGGGAATTCGCTCTCTGGTAGCGATCCATGCGTATTGCAAGCTGAAAAATTATGGATCACGATGCAATTCACATATTGGTAAATGCGTCATATTGACAGAAAAAGACCAAAAAAATAGGAATGTCACTTTGAAAATTAAAATCGTGACTCACTTCATGGAACAGACGTTGTTGCAGCTGACAACTGCGACCCAGTTATTGTAGTCGGTCCCCAAAATTAAGACGTTGTTGTATTCTTTTATGGGTGATCTGGGAATTTTGCGCAACATTCTCGCGGGTTCTTCTGGGTTAGGAATAAGCATATCGTTTTCAAAGGACTCTTCTGTTCCGGTGCTGAAAGTAATTTGGTTATTTCATCAGCAATTCGTTGCATGAAGTTTAATAAAGCATAAGTTTAAATTTTTGCCTTACATGGTCGAAAAAACAGTGTGGTTCAGTATAGGTATGTTAGTATTTTCGTCGATGGAATAATTGAACACTCCGCATTCACCACCGGCCTCGTACAGTGTGGAGAATCTTGCGTACTCGTACCATGTCCCTACAAGCTGAAAAAGGGTTAAATAAGAAAAATTATCAATTATGATGAGATAGCAAATACTACTTGTTATAAATGAAGCCTTGGATTTGATCAAATTTCTCATTGCAGACTATGTAAAAAAAACGAATTTCCTTTTTTTTTTAAATTTAAGCTAAAAAAATCTATTCAATACTTTAAGGGATACGATTTTATCCCGCTGCAAATATTATGTGGTTACTCATCGATCGACAATCGGCGAGTTTATTTATTAGTATCGTTGAGTGTATTACCTCGTAGACATCAAGATCTTTTTGTAACCGGACCTTGGGGCAACGACCAGATGTGACTATCTGTGCGAAAGCACTTCCGGAGAGGCAAAGAGCCATGAATGCGTAAAACGTCGCCATCGTGATTGTATCAAGATACTTTAATTTCAAGTTTCAAACTGGAAAATCGACTGCTGGAGATGTTGCACCGAACTAACGATGCACGCTAACTTGTCGGCTTTTAAATGCTCCCTTCTTGCACGGTTCATGAAATTTCGTGTGCTGACTCATGCAGCTACAATAATACTTTAATTGTTTATGGAACAGTTTCGAGACTCGTTATCGCAACAGAATTAAAATATTCCATTGTTTTTTTGAACGATCCTTATCGTTCTTCCGTATGATAAAATAATTACTTCAATTAAACGAACATATAAACATATTAAACATATAAACACAACATGCTATTTTGATATTATGAAGGATATAACAACTTGTACGTTATTATTGATATCATCGAAGATGCCAAGTAATCCAATTAACATTTTATGAGCACTGCTGCACTGTTGACACATCGAATAATACCATTTGTTGTACGAGAAAAAGTCATCCGGACTGTGGGCAACTGCACACGGTCCGGATCGGATCGCCTCACGCTCCAATGACCGACACTCAGTCACGGCTACTCCGAAAAAAATTGCTGTTCGCAGTCACATTTTAATATCCAGTTGTGTCAGTGAATCTGTCCAACAAAACTCACACGACGTAAATTTTTTATTTATCTGTATTGTCTCCCGCTTATTAAAATTACTTATGAGTACTCAATTGCGAATCGACTCGATTGATTGGTAATGATGAGACCTTTTTTTTTTGTCCATTTCTGTTTGCGTCCTTAAGCATCGAACCGCTGCTCCATTTTCGCTGCTGCAGCAATTCCTCGTCGTATCGTATTCGCTTTGCGAGTAAATGCACAGAGAAACTGCAAAAAACCTACATTGATACAGTCAGTCTAAGATTCGCTTTACAGCACCTGAGCTACATCGAGTTTCGCCGTATTTTAATTTCTCGGCGAAACTTCCGCACCGGAAATCAAATCCTAGACCCGCAGCTGCTCTGGCTTAAATACGAGCATGCAAACGACTAATCCATCGTGCCGCAACCCTGTTGGTTGGTTTTGAGGAAGCGAACTGGGTCGAGATTATTGTTGCTGACTACTTCGTTGATCTCTCTCATGACGGATTCATCGGGATTTTGTTCTCTGGTCAGGATCCATGCGTACAACAAGCTGAACAAATTACAGATAACGATGTCATTCAATTATCGATAAATAATTGTTGCAAAGAAAAAAAAACAAAAATTCGTCAAGGTTCAACCATGAATATTCGCAAAAATAGGATTTTTATTGGATCGCGAAAAAGCCATTATCAACATCAAAATTTTTACTCACTTCGTGGAGCACTTGGTATTGCAGCTCATCACTACGGCCCAGGCGTTGTAATCAATTCCCAGAATCCACAAATTATTATATCCTTCGATAGGCGAGTTTGGAATCTTGATCAACATTTTTGCGCTTTCTTGACGGTCGGGTATAAGTAACGGTGAGTCAAAAATCTGTTCTTTTCTGGTGCTGAAAGAACCTCGGTTACTCATTAAAAGTTCGATTGTTGAAGTTAATGAGATGCAGATGTTGGTTTCTTACACGGCCAAATTGCTAGTGCTGACGACTGTAACCGTATTGTTGTCTTCTGTTATGTAATCAAATGTATTACATTCGGTGCCGGACTCAAACAAAGTGTAGAATCTTGCTTGTTCGAACCATCTTCCGAGGTACTGAACAATTAATCAATTTTAAAAAAATCGGTCCTGACGACACTACATAGATTAATTGTTATAAATAATTTTTTTGGCAGTCGAAAGACAGACGTGATGATTTTTCTCTTCAGTGTGATATCCACTGATGCAATCTTTTTTTTCAATACTGCTAAGAAAATTACGATTTCGATTCCGATGCTTAAGGAATAATTCGAATATGGCACTTCCGGGAAAAATGATTTGATGGACTTGTAATGTCTTCATAAAGTATCTTGATGTTGACGAACCGATTCCAAATATGCAATAACTCAAAGCTGCGTGGCAAAGAAATCGTTACCAGCGAGCACTGCACTGATTCATCAGCTGACGCTCGATGGGGTTTATCTATTTATTTCTCTGTTCGCTCACCTTGGAGATGTCGAAATTCTGTTCAACTTCGACGTTCGGACAACTACCTGAAGTAACAACCTGGGCCATAGTGCTTCCGGATAGGCAAAGAGCCATTAATGCGTAGAGCAGCGACATGACGAGTTTCGCGAAAAATTTCGATTTTCCGATTGAAACGTCTGCCCCAATGTCTATTTTAAACTTCGACTTTAATCGTTTAATTTTTGCAGTGAACTGATGAAGCACTGGGAGTTTAGCGGTCTTTAAATGTTGTTTTCTCTCTTGATTTGTCGCATATTATTTTTATTAGCTGATAGACGTGGCTATCACAGTAATCTGTTGTGTCGGTAGAAAATATTTCTGTCGACAATTGAAGACAGCCGTGCAAGGAAATTCAGGATCCCCAGTTTATTAAAAAAATCTTATCGCTTTCTCATATAATTCACTCGAATCGTACTAAATCAAACAAATTAATTGCGGGCTTTAGGACTCTGGTCGATGACCCGTTGACGATGCAATTAAACGTAGATAAATTATAAACTATAAATTAAATAAAATTAAATAAAATTAAATACCAATAAAAAATAAAAAATTAAATATAAATTGAATAAAAAATTAAATATAAATTGAATAAAAAATTAAATATAAATTGAATAAAAAATTAAATATAAATTGAATTACAAAATGATAAATTATAAATGTATAAACGCTTATAGAGTGTAATGTTCGCCAATGCGTCGTATTTATTGTTCATACACACTTATTGCTACTGTTTGACTACTGTTCAACTGCAGATGTGTAAAATGCACATTCCGGTATCGACAATATCCTCGAAACTTTCAAATTGTCTGAAACGTTCCATCGTTCCTAGCATCCGACCGTCAATCTCCCGATGCTTTGGTCTAGAGGTGAGGACGTCAGCCACGAGACCATCGCACCGACAATTGAACTCTTTTTTATCTTTAGCCAATGTATCACTTCGTCCAATTTTAAAATCCGCAGAAAATAATGGTAACAATCATAATGAACTCATTAAAATGATTGTAGACGAAAATGGTTTATTATATTATTTTACATTACAGACAAATTAATAACTATTTCCCGCTCCTGAAGTGAAAAAAAAATCTTTAAAAGTGATAAAGCTAGCCTTTCGGGGAACATTAAATTCTAAGACACTATCAAATCTTATCGTATCTCTTATATTAGGTGTCGAAATATTTATACTTTTATAAACAAACAGTAACGGTAATTAATCTGTCGTCTCGGTTTTAATTTTACGAGTGAGCACGCTCTAGATTAGTGAATCTCAATTTTGGGGGTCCACAGAGGGCCCCGAGTATATTTTAAAGGCTGACACATCCTCGATTAAAAACACACGCTCCAGATCAAACTATCGCTTTATTTATTTATTAACAATTGACTATACGAGTGTTAATACGATATATAAATATATATATATATATCATGTTAACATTCAAATTGATACTGATGTTGCATGGAATAACTCGAGGCTGTTATTCTTCGACATTACGCTGTTGGCAACCCTTTTGTTCCGTCGGGAGGAAGTGACTTGGCTCGAGATTGTTCTTGTAGACCGCTCTGTTGGCTTTTCTCATGACGGTTTCATCGGGGTGACGTTTCCTGGTCAAGATCCACGCGTACTGTATGCTAAAAAATTAAAGATGACAATGCGATCGTTTTAACAATATATACATTTTGTTTAGATTCCAGAACCGGAAACGGAAATTAAACAAAGTGTAACTTTGTCAATTCGTAATGGTAGATTGTTACTGCTGGATCAGGATGCAACGTTCTGGGCATTGAGACTGGGACTTACTTCGTGGAGCAGACGCCATTGCAACTGTAGACTACGGCCCAGTTGTTGTAGTCGGTTCCCAAAACCCACATAGTATTGTATCCTTCTATAGGTGACATGGGAATCTTGAGTAAAATTTTCGCGGTGTTATTGTAATCAGGCACGATAACCTCCGATTCAAAGACCTCTTCGGCTCCAGTACTGAAAGTAGAGTTCGGTTAATCGATCCGCAATTTATTTTGGCGAAGTCAATGAGATTAATAAAACGTTTCGTTTACTTACACGCTGGAACTGATAGAGTGAACTATTTTCAAGGTGTTGTTCTCTCCTATGGTATAATCGACGATTCCGCATTCTGTACGGAACTGATACAAAGCGAAGTATCTTGCTTGCTCGTACCATCTTCCGGTCATCTGAAAAATAATTCGATAAAGAAAAAGATCAGCAATCACTCCGATTTCAACGCCTGAGCAATGATTTCAATTTTGCACTGCAGTCGACTACGTTAAATCTCCGGTGTTTCCGCTCTTCACTCGAGTGGAAAAATATCGATAAATCAGTGGAATTTGATCCTAAGCGCTAACGCGACAGCTAAAGCGATTACGGACGCATTGAGAGTTAGACAGCTCGGCTGCGTACGAACGGCGCAAAGAGAAAACATTTTTACATTGATGCACCATCTTCCATGAGCATAAAAATAACATTTCTATGGCGAACACTTCCTCCGCGATTGACAATTAACGGGTTATGAATTTATTTCTTTGCTCGCTTACCTTAGGGATGTCAATATGTTTTTTAACGTGGACGTCCGGGCAGGAACCGGTTGTGATAACCTGCGCCAAAGTACTACTCGATAGGCAAAGAGCCAACAATGCGTAAATCATTGCCATGATAAGCGTATCAGCAAATTTTTTATTTTGCTTCCTCAAGTGTACTTGAATCGTTCAACCGTTGCACCGAACTGTTGCAGCAACCGAACGGACCGGCTTTTAAATGGTTGACGTGTTTATGTCATTGAATTTCCTCAAACGAGAAACGCAGTTAACACAACAAACGGGGGTTTTTAGAGAAAACCTTGCTGTTCATAATTGTCATCAATCGTATCACGGAAGTGAAAGAATACCAGTTCTTTCGAGAATCTCTTTTTTTTTGCGTGATCTTTCTGATTCGGAATTCATCAAAATAATATAACTCGCACAATCGGTATACGACATCGCGTTACGATATCTCTATGTCAACCTTCTTAGATTAATGGAAGAGCATCGAACACTTTACTATTGACGTGGCGAACCAGCTTGTACAATATGATCTGATTATTAAAAGTTACGAGAGCGAGGATTACATGATAAAGTCTCGTTACTGGTCTTCGCCTGAGACGATCAACAAAAAATGTCATTTCGATCTGCCAAGCTCAACAAGTGTGTCAAAAATTGTTTTTGCCGACAGGTCTGCTGAAGGGTTCCGTCACGGCTGAACGACCGCGAACTCTGCGTCGGTTACGGAACGTTTACAGCGGACCGACCGCATGCGGAATGGGCACCGGGGCGGATGGCGGTGGAGAACGCCTCGAGGACAGTGGTGAAGCGTCCTTCCGGTTGTCGGATCGTGATCGGGAACGGGACGACAAGTCCCTCAGCATCATGAGTCCGTTCGACGAACAGGAGGAGTGGGCTAAAATATCCGAGATCATGGCATCCTTCGGCACCGGTCTCGTTCGGGAGTCCGTCTTCGTCACGGAACTCGAGAAGGAATTCCAGACGAGATTAGGTAACTCCTGGCCATTTAAATTACGTTAACTTTCGAGACACTAAATCAGGAAATATCAACCTTTTTTTGGACCAGTACATCGATAAACACAAATGGGTGTTTTTTTTTTTCAACGTGGCGTAAGCATTTTTTAATCTGACCAACTGGTGTCATTCTTATGGTTTTTTGGTGTAGGATATTTTTCTTGTATCAGTTTCTGACCGAGTTTTATCGAGGTTAACGCATTGTTTCAAGACTTCGCTCGGTGGCTTCCAGTTCAGAAAAATTCTTATGCTTCTCTGTTTATCACAGGACTAAGTTCGGACACCAGCAGCAGTCCAATAGTATCGACTTCCGTTGGACAATGGTTGTCGAGTCTCAGTCTGGCGGACTATGAATCACTGTTCATCAACTACGGATTCGATGATCTGGAGTTCATCGTGAGTGCACAGATTCCATATATCCGAACACTACTTTATTCAAAATGACGTATCCACATTCCCTGTTACGACTGTACGAATTCCATAGTTATTTGTTATAGCAAGGTCTCAGAAAGAAAAAATTGTCGACTACTGCGAAAATACATTCATTCTACATTCCTACAATTAACATATTTTTTTCGAATTTTTTTTTGAAAAATTTGATTTTTGGCAAGTTCGCGCCAAAAGGCACTTTCTCGCCCTTGTTCGAGAAAAAATACAATTTTACATTTGTACGCATAGAGCCTGTAGGATTGCAAAGTGGGATTTTGCGTGCATGTATTAGCAAAAAATCTTTGATTAAAATTTGCGCGAATTGTCCTGAATATTATGTTATAATATTTTCTCGTCCGTTGTTCTATCAAAAATTAGAACGGTGTTTTGGAAGAAGCCGATCTGAAAGACATGGGAATAACGAGTGATCAGGAGCGCGCAGTGATAATAGAGTCGGCGATGTTACTGACAAAGCGAGTGGACAAAAGGACGGGTTCCCAAGTGCGCACGGTCGAGGAGTGGCTGAAAAGCATACACCTAGACAACTACACCGAAACGTTCAGAAAGCACCTGTACACCGACATGGAGCGAGTGCGGAGGGTCTGGGAGGTAGAACTCGCCGCCGTACTCGAGATCCAAAAACCTGCTCATCGCAAGAGGATTTTGGCGTCGGTCAGCGGACCGAATCCTCGATCCCAAGCGCGAAACGGCGGCGGTCCGAATCTTGAAGATCTCAACAAGGACCTCAACACCCTGGTGAGTTTAATCTGTCGATACGTCAACGCCTATGCCAAAAATGTGTGCAAAATTTCAATAAATCTTTGCACGTTTTTTCCGAAACATAAAAAATTTCCTCATCTCATAATAACGAACGGGTCGTCGAAATTTATTGCAGAAAGTCGTAAATTGAAATTTTTGTAACTCGTCGTATTTATAAGCTGGCCAATATATTTTTTCATACTGACCATATGACGATATTGGGCGTTTGAGCGAGCTGGTCAGCGGAAATTTTGACGACGAAGACATCGATGAAATTAATTGATCGGTGCGTGGAACACGTTCAAATAGCTTGATTGAATATACCGATCATCGACTTGAATTCCAATCGATACATTTTATTTTTATTGGTAGATCTGTGCACGGGAACTCGATGCGCGGCAAACGAATTCTCAAACCGAAATTTTGTTTACGGTGCACGGTGTCTGGCGATATTAATATGATACAGTCGAATGAAAGCTCGGGTAGTGACGGGATGAAGAGACACACAGCGGGGTGTCTCGTTGGAATAATATTGTGCGAGCAGACTCGAGTGTCAAGGGGGATGATATCGCCTGGATTCCGATCGTCGTTCCAGCTACTGCGAGGACCCCCCTTGGCTTCTCCGCCGTTACATTCGATCGCCTCTCGCACCGTGTTATAATGTAAATAACGTGGCTAATTGGAGATTCGACATTGTGCGCGAGAGCCCGACACTTCACGAAGGGCATTCAGTCACGCCGTTCGAGCGGCAATTCACCCTCTCAATGTTTCTGTTCCACGGTAGGACGGCGCTTGTTCAACCCCGTCGGAGTCACCGATACCTGGCGCGCGCCGCTTCCCTCGCACCCCTCATCGGATAAAGCACTCGTCTCGTTTCCTCGTTGATTTTTTATTTTTATTTTTTCCTTTCGTTTCTTTTTCTCTGTTTTCACCTCGTTCTCCCGCGCGGATTTCTTTCGCCGTTAATTAGCTACGGCCAGATTCAATGAACAAAAAAAAAAATACAGCGTCGATAACGATAATCCGGTAAATTGACTCCGGTTCACATTCAATAGCCTTTATGCTATTTGTCATTATTGCTTGTCGCTTCTTTTTTTTTGTTTTTTATTGGTTCGAGATGAATCTGCCGTGTCGTTGCATTCCTAATTATTTTTATTCTCGTTCTCAAACCCGTATTGTTGGAAGATTCATCTCGTTTAGTCCTGATATCAGGATTCGGGCTTGGTCTCGATATGGGAATGTCGACTCAAAACTTGTTCGACTCCTTCGTTACCGAAAAATCCTGGCGCTCAGGGCCCGATCGTTCGAACAGATAAATCGCTTCAGGTATAAAGTAGCCTCGCGACGAGCCGCTCGCATCCGAGGTTATCGAAATCTTGTTCCAGACACAGCGTTAATTCGATTCCCTAATTAACGAGCGGTGCTGAAGGCAGAATTTTTTGTTCTCGAGACTCCTAAATTATCTGTCGCGGATGAAATCAGACGAAGTATCATTATGGGTCATATTAATCTGAAACAGAGCGTTCGGTATCGTTGATTTCACCCGTAGAAAACCAACATACAGCAGCTTAAGGAGGAGATACGGGAAAAATTACCGGAGAGCCCACAGGGGAATGGCACGACTGGTACGACTCTGGTGAGCGGTACAAATGCCTCGACGACGGGGACTCTGAGACACCGCAAAAACAGGCCGGCTCCTCAGCCTCCGCAGCAGCGACCGAGTTCCCACAATGGTTCGGTCACGGCACCCGAACAGCTGGAGATTAGAGCGCCCTCGGAACTTCTCTTCGGCGTCCCGTCAACGCTGAAGACCCAGTGGAGACATCAGCCCAAAACTCTAGTCACCGGCTGCGTTAATTACGTGGCCAATGTACGTGATGATTTTTTTTTACACTAAAGAAATTACGGAATTGGTACCGGAAGTATGTCACTTGCTGTTTGAAAATCGCTCTCGACCAAAAATCATTTTTCAACCGGAAGTGACATGCTTGATGAAACATTTCTGATATGATACCGCGTCCTGTCGAATAATGTGATTTTCGAACCGGAAGTGATGTATGTTCGTTAAATCTCCGGAAACGTGAGTTTTCGGTCAGTAAATTTTTTAGGATTCCAAGCGAGAACAGAAATCCATCATGCGATAAGAATCTGTCGGTTAACTGTACTTTAATGGATCTTATTCTTAATCGGTTGCACAGTACTTGGGCTCGACTGTCGTGAAAGAATTGCGGGGCACGGAATCGACGAAAAAATCAATCCAGAAGTTGAAGAAGACATGTCGCGATCCGAGGGTCAGCCTGGGCATCACGTTGGCTATCTCTTATCGTGGCGTTCGATTCCTGAATTCCGTCACAAACGTAAGACTACTTTTTCGGATTTTCGGACGTACGGGATGTTCCGGATATTCGTATTAGCGTATCGAAGCTGAACAAACTTTCACTTGATAACGATTTTCATTGAAGAATTATTTTGGTTTAACTTCGGTTTAATTATCTTGGTTTAGCCTTAAGATCAAGTCAGAGCCTTCATCTTTCGAACCTCCGTTCCCGCTGAGAACAGTTATTTTTTTCTCAAAAGCGATATGCATGGAACCATCTATTTGTTTTGTTCACTTTCTTCAATTTCGCCAAAGTGAAAGTTTGACTGTCGACGGTTTTGCAGCCGTTTCTGGAACACCGAACGTATCACAGATCGATCGCCAGCTACATCTTTATGGGTGTTGAGTTAAACGGATAATGTTTTTTTTCAAACCCTCAATTATCTAGGAACCGATATGCGAACACGAGATTCGCAATATTCATTGCGCCTGCCAGGACGCCGATGACCTAACGCACTTTGCATACATCACCAAGGATCACGCGAGCCGAACGCACTTCTGTCACGTCTTTTGCGTGCCAACAATGGTAATTAATGATGTTTATTCACGATATTATTTTACGGTTGGTCGACGAAGATAAGCCCGAAAACCAGTCGTCAAGAACAGAGAACAGAATCTATTTTTAACTCCAGACTGTTTTTTCCGAATAAATAAATAACAAAAAACGAGAAAAATTTTAAGCGACCTCCATTTAATTGATATTGACTCGATTAATATGTTAAATCGAAGATACTGCATTTCGACATCTTATCGATTTATGAAGAAGTTCCACAAAAATCTTTACCCAAATATTTACGTTTTTTTTTTTTTTTCCCTCATTTCCGGCACCCGGTGCACAAAGAAAAATTTGCAATTTTCAGGACCAAGCGACCGAGGTGATTCTGACTCTGGGCCAGGCGTTTGAGGTCGCTTATCAAATGGCCCTGCGAGATAAGCTCGGCGGTCAAGCGGTTCGGTCCCAGTCTGCCAATCAACTGGCCTCGTTGACCGGCACCGGAAACTCCACGATCGGCAAAGCCGCCGTCTCATCCGATCAGAATCCGGACGCGAATTCGACATTCGCGGAGACCAACTCGACGACTATCGCAACGACTCAGAATCCTCCGAACTCGAAGCAAAATTCCGCCAACAACTCCAACACCCTCAAAAAGTCCAAAGTAAAGTCCGTCAGTCTGCAGCAGCAACAAACCTGGAGCAACGCCAACAATCCCAACAGTCACAATTCCCATTCCACGTCGGGCGCGAGCGTGAGCTCCAATTCAAACTCGCACGCAACCTCCGGCTCCGTCGCCTCCAATTGCAACAATTCCACGGCCAATTCCAACGTCACCAACACCAAACCCCTCGTCTCTCATGGTCGTTCCCACTCGGTGAACGACATCAAGATTAATGGCAATCAGCTGAAATTGGCGCCCGCCCCGGTCGACGATATCGGCATTGGTGTCAAGGACATGAAGGCCGGTTCCAGGGCACCGATCGCCCTTTCCGAGGAGCTCTAACTTCTCAGTGTAAACCTTTGTCGCAAAAAAAATCATTATCGTCAAAGGCAAGACAGCATCCACACGACTCGATAATCGCTCGGTCAGCGGCGAGGAAGGATATTAAAAAAAGGAAACCGGGACGAGTCGATCTCCCGCTGATTTGTCCTGCTTATTTCGGTACTTCCGAAGCTGTGATTAAGTTTCATGTGAAAATCGTGACTCTCCTAGTTATAAATAAATTTCAAAACGGCAGAACCGAGTTCGTCCGTCGTCGTAGTCGAGTTCACCAGCGACTATCAGCCCGGTACGTTTATTTACCGATTTTAAGTCGCGAGACATCAACCGTTAATCACTTGCGCAAAGAGCAACAGCCGGTCTTGTGTTTGCACGGGCTCTACCCGAACACCCGCGGAGTTTTCTACAATGTTTCCGACATGTCTCGCGCATTCGTTACGAAAAGAAGAGAGATAAAAAAGAACCGCGAGACATTTGCTCTTTTAAGGGCAGACGTGGCAAACTCCATTATCGCAATTGGTAAACTCTGCGTACGAAATCGGTAAACAGAGACGACGTCCACCTCGACTCTCGAGGTAAGTAGCAGCAGAAACATGTTTTTTTTTTTTATCCTCGGTACATCGTGACAACGGATCGAAAAATTTGAGTCACTCAAACGCAGGCGGCTTTGCGTTAAAATCGCTTTTCGACATGCCACGATCTTTCCTCACCGAGTCGATGCATCGATAATGTTGCCGATCCAACCGAGCAGGGAAGCGAATTTTTTTTGCAATTAATCCGTCGAAGCACGGTTTTTTTTTGCAAGCCCAATTTGAAAAAATACCGAAAAGCTAGAGGCGAACAAATTGGATGCACAATGATACGTGTGTTTTTTTTGTTTCCCATTTTCAACAAGTGTTCGACGTACGGGCCGAGCACCGAACACCGTGCTTCACAGGCTTAAAATAATTACATTTTTTTTTTTTTTTTTCGACGTTCGATGTTTGCGCTCCCCTGTTTACAAATCACGTCTATCGAATATATTTATCGATGCGAGAGAGCGGCCAAAACGATTCGCGTTTCTGCATAGGTCGTAAATTTTAAATCGATGGAGCGGAAGCGAAAAAAAAAAACGAACGAACAAAAAAAAACATACACAGCAAGTGAAATGAAACGAAGCGCATATTGCTCCATACATTATTCCTCTGATAATTGTTATTGTTATAGAAGAGTCTTTTTGTACGAAACTTTTATTCGTCCTCGAGATTTTCGATGATTCTTTATTCAATTTTGTGAATCCCCCTCCCCCTTAATCCTCACCCGTCACGCCAACACACAAATTTCGATATATTGAATTCTCAAAGACTGAGAGACCTCATCGAATGTCCAAAATGTGTATTAACGATAGCAATTTGTGCAACGTTTTAATAGTATTCATCGAGACTGATTAACGCGGACCTCGAAACTAGTACGTGTTGTTTATACGTGAGTTTGAGACGAAACGAAATGTACCAAAAGAAAAAAAAAAAAATTGCGCTAACTTCATGATAAATCGAACGAGAGAGTTTACAAAGTAAGAGCTAGTGAGCAGCTAAATGACGAAGATTAACGAAACAATGCTTGCAGCGTTGGTAATTCACGTTGGAGCATTCGACGAAAAAAAAAAAAAAAAACATGAAGAAACAAAAGTAAAAATTGTAAAGTAGGATCGAACGAGACGTTCTTTATATATTTTTCAGTGAACGGGCCTTTTGGGGGGAAACTGGCAAAGAAGTTTACGATCGACTGTATCGATCGAAGTAACAGGTGTATATTTAGTAGCCGAGAGTAAATAGAACTTGCACGACATCCATCGGGATCCAAAATATTTGTAGATTAGTGGATGGACGGATCGCGTTTGTCCCGAAAACCAAAGAGGCGTACGCATTACCTATGCGTATGCGAGTACATTTAAGAATAACAATAACAGATTCGAAACGTATGAAGATAGGAGGGGAGAGAAGCGCGCAGCTATGAAAGGTTGTATCCAGAGGAAGATCATTATTCGGCTCTAAATGTGGATCCTAGTGACTGAAGGTACGCAAAAAAAAATCATGTTCCATTTGGACAAAATAATTAAATACTCAAATAAACTGCCAAAAAAAAAAAAAAAAAATAGGAACCCGAACCCACACGACAGGTGTGTAGCAACGCACAGATTGTATTGTTATATTGAATTTACATAGATCGACGTCGTATTGACATCGCGTCGTGCAGTTAAACGTTTCAGTAATAATTTAATATAAATGACAATGATTAAAAAAACAAAAAAATTCGGTGTAACGAATTAAGATGATGACGTGTATCATTGAAGCGAGGTAGAATTCATCAGGTCACTTTTCGACTTCGCCTTAAAAAAAGGAAAAACAGAGGTGTAAAAGTAATAACCTGCAGAGCACGATTAAAATCTTAGTGAGACACTGAATCGTTTGGATATTTGCGAATAAACATTAGGCACTTGGTCAAGCCTCGTTGAACATAGCTGTAGAAAAATATTTCACGATTCGACTTTATGATTAATCCGCATTCTTCTTCGATTCAAATCGAAAATATAATAAGGATAGCGTGTCCTCGATTTTATTTCTATTTTTTTTTTTATGAAGAAAAAAGTTTGCCAATCTCTTCTCATCGATGGAAATATCTGTCGGAAAGTTCGATACTTCGCCTCCGGTTATTTACGAGACCCCGAATGGTCATTCGCACAAGTAACAAATGGAACACACGCGCACACACACAAACACCAATGCACGCATAAGCCAGGTACGTGTGTAAAATCGGACCAAAAGCGTACGATGCAGAGTTAGACGGCTCACGACGGTCCATATTATACAGTTCCGAAAAAAAAAAAAAAAATTGGGAACAAAAATACCGTTCATTCGAAACTTTACACGATTGATAGAATTGTAATTCCAACTTTTTTCCTGTTCGTCATGTGTAACTAACGCTGAACGAATTACTCATATTCAATTTACAGAAAAAAATATCCGCTAGAATTTAGTCGAGTATACATATATTATCATATAATAGATTAATCGATCGACGCCATGATCGATGATAAAAAAATTGACGCAGTTCACCAAGAATCAGTTCGCTCTAACGATACCAAAGAACCACTGATCTCTCCGTGCAAAGAAAAAATAATAAGTACGATACCTGCCGAATTGGCGATAAGGGTCTAGCTGAAAATTCAATTGGCAAGTTTGTCGTACGATGTCAAAGCTGTACAAAGTTAGACAATAGTTTTTCAAGAGTCGCTGCTCCCCCCGGACCGGCAGTTCGGACGGCATTCCGAACGAACGAGGCAGTGTAGAATTTTCAACGACGATATTAAAACTTGGTCGATGAAGTTTCTTCCGAAGTCATTTTTCTAAGCATGAGCTTGCATACCTTCGTAAGGAAGAAGCTTTGATACACACCTTAATATTTTATGAAGGTAGTAATTCACAAAATATTACTTGTTTGCAAAGAGCTTTTTCGCTGTTGGGACGTGTTACAAGGAGGGCAATTTCTCGCACTAGTGCGAAAAAAAATACGATATTGAATTTGAACGCATGTGCAGTATTTTTCCGAAACGCTATGTGAAAAAGTGCTTTTCTGAGCACATTTTCAGACATGTTTCAGGAAAAAGAATTCCCCTGCTAAGATGACGAATGAAAATTACTGACGGGAAAATCGTTTGTCTAATTTCAGTGGAGTGATCAATTTTTTTTATTAACACATCAAGTTTCTTTGGGTTCGATTTACACTGACTCGTCCTTTAAACGTTCGTCGATGGGTGTTATATTGCTGGCGTCGTCTCGTGCAAAGCACGTGCTAAAAACATCGCGTAATTATAAATCTTAGACGAGATTGAATTTTGCTTTGAAGTCTCCGAGGGATTAACTCATCGTGGTCGGCGACGAAAAGTCGATCATTAACGCGAACGGTGCTCCTTCATTCAACACGCAAAGTCTTTTCAGTTTTCATTCCCGCAAGTCCGACGAGATATCTGTGTATACAAAACGTTCCTAGAATCTGTGATCCAATCGCGAAAATCGTTTTGAATAAAGTTTATCCACGTAAAGATCGAGTCGATGCCGCAGTCTTGACCATTTGCCGAGGGTATCGAAAAAGAACCACTCGTTGAATCCAGGTCCGAGAGCGGCAAAGTCTTTGCAAACGAGCTTCTGTACAGCGAATGAATGCCGGTCGGAATAAACGCAGCAGGCTTGCCCACGAACTGATTCGGGTGCTATAAATATTAACGAGATATTCCACGTCAAGGGCGCCGCCAATCGTCCCGCCAATTCCGCTGCAGATTGTCCTTTCATCAAGAAGTAATCTATGAAGAATAAAAAATAAAAAAAACATCGTTTTTCATTCTCAATTAAAAATGAAAGTATTTCGAATATTCTTAAAAGAGTTGAAAATAATAATCGAAAAGAGCATTGTGAAACGTGCATCTCGCAGCATTGCAATTTTTTGAAAGCTGTATTGCCGGTATTTATTGCCTATTCGGTGAGAAAATTTGAAACAAATATGTTGGGGGTGAAGAATTGTTTTCTAAAAAAAAAAAAAAAAATATATGAAGGCTTCTCTGGCACTGGGCGAAAAAGTTGAATGGCCCACTTGACGCGAAATTCCTCGAACAAACATAGTACATAATGATACTTGTATACAATTGACGATTTACATCGAGCTTGCATCAATTTGAATATAGTATTGTATAACCGAGCATAATACATGCAATACGGAACAAACTCTCTCACTCACTCTCGGTAGTTAAAGTTATCATTATTATTACTATGGCAGCTCAAGGGGGTGTGCGAGGGTGTTGTGTGTACCGAGCCTCGAGTGGCATGGGGTGCCGAGCCTGTTACGCTCGCGATTGTGACTATAATACGGGGGGTTGCACGCTCCCTCTCCCGCTTTAAACCCAATAGACTCCCAGCAATATAAATATTAAACATCTATTCTCTCAAATCGATGTCGCTATTAGGGCAAAAAGATTATTATTATTATCACAAATAATAATTATATATACACGTGTATCAATAACACTAATTAATGTTACTCGTTTAGCGGATTAGTAAACTGGCCACTTTTATTCTCTCACTAAGTAATTCGAATCGCGACAATATCTATAATCGTGAATGTTAACCGTGTGTACCTATTACGATCGCTCGGGCGGGATGGATTAATTTCTCGGACGATTTCACTTGCGTCTTCGCGCGAATGTAAAAAACGATACACCGATCGTTCGTTTGTGCGCGTAATTAGAATTTTTTTTTTTTTTTTGCAAGCGACCTTCAGATTCGATGGTTTCTCCGTCCCGCTGCGATAAAAATAAATCAAGAAAGAAAAAAAAGCAATTTTATCCGCCAACAAAGTATCAGTATCCAAATTTGGAATAATCATTCTCGAGAAACACTTTTTGTTTGCTCGAAAAAATGACAACAGCAGAAGACAAATTTGGACATTTCGTTTCAGTAGAGAATATAAATAGTACATTATATAGATTACGAATAACGTATTGCTCTGGCATGAGATTATGCTGCGACGAATGTGCGAACGGTGCCTGACGGAAATGGAATCTCGAATGGTGTAAGAGTTCTCACGGAGGGCGATAGATGATATGAAGTAAAAAAATATAAGAAAAGTGAAATATTGTGGATTGCATTTTTCGGGCGGGTGGAATGTGTAAATAGCAGGATTCACCGCATTGTAAGATAGGCGTAGATTCGCGTTTCGTTAATGTGCAATGTTGTAATTATCATCGATATTTATTGACAGGAGAATAAACGAATGACCGTAAAGCGGAAAAGCAAACGAAACAGATAATCCAATTGTGTGCCAGCTGACGATAACAGTAAACATCTTTGCATTGTTTAAACCGTCAATACTGCATGGAATACAAGCTGGTTGCAAAATAAATAACAAATAGAAAAAAATGAAAAAAAAAAAAGGTAAAAACATCTGTTTTGTTCGTAGTCGAGTGTCGCACATGGCGACACCAAATTAACGATGTGATATTTTGTTTGTTCTAATGAATGCGCGACTGGGAATAATTGTAATACTCTTCTGGATTATTATTATTCGTTAAACCTATAATCGGCTTTGCTTGAAGATTTTTGTTGAACGTGCGGATAAAGCGTCGTCGACGAATATTGTAATCTGCGAATCGATATTTCAATCTCTCACGAATGCATTTTCTTTCATCCTACATGATATACAATATTTTCATTGATTTTTACAGGAATTAAATGAAATAAATAAATGAGATTAGTATTATTAAGGATGATCCGGCTGATGTGGTTGCTTCTCGTTGTGATCCGACCAATTATCAATTGTAATTTTTTACCTCTGATATTATTGTCAATAATTGTTGATTGTCTATTTGATTCAAATTAGTTTTCAAAATACCTTCGAAGGGTTCATTATTTTTAAGTCTATACTTACTTGGATGGTTTACGAGTGAAGGGCATCCCTCGATGAGAATCAAAAAATAAATAATAATAATAATAATTTTTTAAAATTCAAAGGAAGAAGAGGAAATGGAAACGGATGAATAGAAAAGAAGCTTGCAAACCGCGAACGATGCCATATAGAAGCGCTATTTTAAACGACGCAGCCTGATTATACCCCTACTTCCTACGTTCTGGTATACACTATATTTATTATTGTTCATGTTTATTAGAATTATATATATAAATATATAAATATATGAATATATAAATCAGAGAATATTCCCTGGATACCTATAACATCTTACGATAATAAAACGAGTACTTTATGGAAGTATTTTTTGTACCATCATTTTTTCCACAAAAAACCCCAATGTTTCAGCGCCGCTAATGTGAATCTTCGAATAAAAAACGAAACAATAAAAAAAAAACAAAAAAATTTTTTCTCCTCTAGGAGAGAGAGAGAGAGAGAGAGCACCGTCTATATTCGAGATTGCCGAAGGACCTTTGTTTGTATTTCGAATAATTTTGATCTTGAATTTCTCAGCTCGATGAGAGAACGAGGAGTTTAAAGTGCGCAAGGTAAGCGCCTGCGAGCCTTCGGGAAAGATGCTAATTATCCAAGTTTTGCTCTTAACAAAGTTTTTCGATTAGCCAGTACATTGTTACGCGATAGGGGCAGACAGTACCCGACTTGCTGGTACGATACGAGCCTGTTATATTATCTCGACGATCGAGCGAGCAGGAAAGCGAGGTACGGAGACTCGAAAACCTGGGACGCTGGAACTGACGAGATTAATGATGCTTTATCAAGTTCCATCGTTAAAACTGTGCCCACAATTCGCCACAAAATTTGTTATTACCGCTGAAAAGTCGGCGAACTAGCTGAAACCCGTGATGCAAGAGAATCGAAACATCTCCCGGAAAATATCACAAAACCGTGCTCTTCTGATTGCAGGACACTCCGCAAGGGTAAGTCAGGTCGTTCCAATCTGAATTTAAAAAAAAAAACATAATTTCCATAAATATCCCACTTCTGGTTTAAATATCTCATTTATCGACCGGAAGAGACGTCCTACCGGTAGCACATAATTTCCGGTTGGAAAATCATATTGTTGAAATGCAAGAAAAAAAAATGTTTCCCATGTGTCGTCAATTTCGGTTGGAAACGGGAATTTTGAGATCAAAATTGACGTATTTCTCGTATTCCATTGATTCCGGTTAAAAACGGCTTTTAATATCAAAATTTACGTCACTTCGGCCCGAAAACTTAATCTTTCGAACCGGAAACGGAGTTTCGAGATAGAGGAAATTTAAAATACCGGAAGTGACGACAGAAACGAGGGCACGAATATTAGCGACACGCGGAAGGACTTTCAGCGTCGCGTTTTCACAAACAGCCATTCGTAGTAGCAAACCCCAGGGATTCGCGAAGCTATCCGGGGAACCCCTGGCTGCGGGGCGGAACAAAAGAAATAAACGAGGGCGCGGTATGTGCGTGACGTTGTTATATACAAGTGCGTGCAAAGAACGTTTGCGGCCGGATGAGAGACCGGCTTCGTTCACCGCGCACCACCTCGCGTATGAGCAGATGAAGAAAACGGCTCAAGAGGTTTCATGGAGAATGGCGGAATATATCGATGGGGGAGAGGGTGGTACGGCGGTTTCGATGCTGGCGTTTCGCGCGGGTTACGCTGGGTGGCGAAAAGCGCGTGCTCTCTGCCGACACCAGACCGGAATCCCCAAGACGAGAGTTTCCACCCTCGCGTGTTTTTAGTTATATAGCGTAATATTTATTCCGCGACGACAGGTCACGGAGCAAATCGGTATCGCTTTTTCTCATTCTTGTTTATCCGATGTTCGTCCCTTTTCGACGCTTTTTTCGCGGTGAAGAAAGATCCAATTCGTCGCGGGGGGAAAAAATCCCTTTCGTCGGGGGAAAGCTCGAGAGAGAAAAGAGCGATTCGGAGTAGCTGCTTCGCGACGTTCCCATCAATCATATCAACGTCCAGCACCCAACCGAGCAGCAGGACGTCACTCTTGTTTCGCCTCGACGACGTGATGTCGTGCAGCTATTATCAGCCGGCATGGCAAATTTCATTCACTGCCGTTCACTCGGGTCGTGAAAGAATGCGATCATGCTTCAATAGCTAAATATCACTCGGTAATTTTTATTTTTATTTATGTATTTGTTGTCTTTAGAAGGAGACTCACAACTGTTTTTATATGTTTATCAATTCGCATTACAGGGCAGTTGGAGAACTGGACACGTTAGAAACAATTCAAATTAATTAATCAAACCTGGTTCGGTAAATTCGAACAAATTGAATAAAAAGTTGATTCTTACTGCCACATATATTTATTAATTTTTTTTCAACGAGATTTCTGTTCATCTCTCTGATGTCATGAAACGAATCGTGGATCACATAATCGACGTTTTTTAAACATCGAAAACAACTAATTCGGGATGAAATAACGGAGGTTAATTTCAGCATCGGAATGGAAGGGAGCTGTGAGGCGAAAGTGGTCGTGTCTGAATCTGGATAACCGGCAGAGGACAAACTAATGTTGTTACCCCGACAATATGTTTTTTTGTGGATGCAAGCATATTTTATATTAAAAACAATATAAATAACAGTATGAGGAAAGTCGATCAAGTGAAGAAGGTGAAATGAGACATAATAAAATAAGTATGTGTTATTTATTGTTATTGCATTAGTCACAAAACACAATTGAAAGAGATAAAATTGAGAGCGTCTGCAGATAAAAAGCATTTAAAAACCGACACGGTCAAGTGCTCCATCAGCTCGGTGCAACGAATGAACTTTCGAAATTGAAATAAAAAAAAAAAAAAAATCAATTAGAATATAAATTTCGATCGCGAAATAGAAGTTTTTCCATACACACATCATGCCGATATTTTACGCATTAATTGCTCTTTGCCTGTCCGGAAGTTCCTTGGCGCAGATTATAACATCTGGTCGTTGCCCGGACATGGAAACTCAACAAAATTTCAACATGACCAAGGTGAGCGAGCGAAAAAATAAATAAATGAATCTCTCAATGGTCAATCACTAAACCGTAACGCTTGTCGTAGAAGTTTTATTTTTCGACTCTGTGGACTTTTTGGGTACTTGAAATTTTTGCATCAACGCGAAGATTTTTTTTTCTGTTTATACGTTTGGGTCCTATAAAATTATTTTTCTTAGAACTACGAAATAAAATTCAATGCTTAAAGAAAAAAAAAAACCCTCATCCAACTAGTACCAAAGGCTGTACTGAATACCGTTTTGAGACATGAAAATGTCGAGGAAAAGGAAAATTGTCTTTCCCTGCGTCAAATAATTTCCCAGCGGAAGAAATTTTTTATTTTTCCTTGACGGGGTTGTGGCGTCAAAATGGCATGCAGTACCGTCACAAATGAGATTTTTTTTTATCATACCATTATTCAGGTCATCGGAAGATGGTATGAGCAAGGAAGATACAAGACGTTGTTCGAGATCGGCACCAAGTGCGGGACATTCGATTTCTTACCTGCGTCAGAAAACAGCGGCAAGCTTATCAACACTGGTGTTGCCATTCGGTAAGAAAATGAAATTTCTGTACATCTCACCAACGTCATGAAACGTGCATAAAATAATCGACGTTTTTTCAGCCAAGGAACGGAACGGCGCTTCGAGTCAAAGGTCGTCATACCGAACCCTGAAGTGCCCGCGAAATTGTTAGTCAAAATTCCATTGTCACCTGTAGAAGGAGATAATAATTTATGGGTTGTCGCGACCGATTACGTGAACTGGGGCATATTTTCCAGCTGCAATATTATCGGCAATAGGAAGTGAGTAAAAATCCTGACGCCCTCAGTTATATTTTCCAATTCAACGGTAACAATCTGCCATTACAAAATATCGTCGTTAAACCCAGATAAATTTTCGTCACGATCTCCATTTTCAAAATGACACTTCGATTGTGTGTGTGTTTTTTTTTTTCTATACCACGTATTCACCGATCGATTCATCGCATTGTGATGTTACTTTTCAGCGTGCAATACCTATGGGTCGTGACCAGGATGCAAAATCCGGATAATTCCGTCCTGTCCACCGCCAGATCAGTGTTGCTGAGAAATAATGTGGATACCTCGCTGTTGGAGATGGTCGAACAAAAGAAGTGCCGCCCGTAACATCCCGGATTACACGTAGATGTAAATGTTAACATTCACATTTACGTTCAACAAAAGGCGCACTACCTTGACGCAAAGAAGCAATGTAGAATGCAACAAAGCTATCAATCCAACAGCCTGTATTTTTCTTATTTTGTGTTGGCTGTTATTCTATAAATAAAGTATTATTACTTTCATTGCAACCCTTCGAAGTACATCCTTTTTGAAGTAGCATGTGTCGTGTATGCGGTAGACTCTCGGGTCCATCAAACAGTATAACCGGTCAATGTTTTCAAAATTCCTATGAGAATAGAGCCGATATTCGGAGATCCGTCATTCCAGCGGTAATGTACTGTTGTATGTTTGTATAGTAATCGGTGTAATTTCCTTTTCTATTTTTCTCTCGCTTATTCAATTTCCTACGAATGAAGTTGATTATACATATAAAAGAGCGATAAGGATTGTTGTAGAAGCTAATAATTTTACATATCCACGTTATATCAAAGACGGTATCCGTATGTAAATTACTTCGAGCATCTGAATAACCAAAAATGAGATAACATTAAATGCGACTGAAGATAAGGATGTATTTAAAAGCTGACTCGTCCAAGTCATTCATCAGTTCACTGCGACGACCGAAATATCGAAGTCAATACTTACAACAAACATTGTTGCCGATATTTCGATCGCACAATCAAAGTTCCTCGATACACTCATCATGTCGATGTTCTACGCATTGATAGCTCTTTGCTTGTCCGGACAATCCTTGGCGCAAGTTGTTAGATCTGGTTATTGTCCACAAGTTGAAGTTCAAGAAAATTTCGACATAACCCAGGTAAGCGGGCAGAGAAATAAATCTCTCAATTGTCTGTCGTTGAAATGTAATACTTGTCTCAAATATTTTGTTGGTCCACCCTCTGAACTTACTGCATATTCGTAAATGGTGCGTAAACGTAAAGACAACTGTTTAAACTTTGCAAGTGAAATTGAAGTAACTTTGCAAAAAAATTTGTAAATTTACTTCGATATTTCTACGAAGTGAAAATTCATCTTTACGTTACATCATACGACTCATTTTTATCTTTTCATCACGAATTAAATTTTTTGCATCGATTCATTGTTCAGTTCACTGGAAGATGGTACCAGCAGGAAAGAATCAGCGCGGCTTTCCAGGCCAACACAAGATGCTCAATATTCATATACGAAATTTCGCCGAACGACATTATCAACGGAACTAGCATTAGCATTTCCACTCTGTAAGAAAACAAAATTTCTTTACACCTGGTTACCGCCATAAAACGAATTACGGATCAAATAACTGACCTTCTTTCAGTACCGGACGAGAAGAGAAAATACACGAAGACATTTTCACGCCTAACCCTGAAGAAGCCGCGAAGACGTTGATCAACATACCGATGTCGCCTGTCAAAGGATTAAATAATTTGTGGATTATGGGAACCGATTACGACAATTGGGCCGTACTTTTCGGTTGCACCGCTGCCCGTGGCATAAGGTAAGTTAAAAATCCTAATTGTCGCATCGAAACTTCGCCATTCGGCTGTAAAAATCGACGATTACGAAGTTTCGCGATTAGACTGTGATGCATTTTTTTCACTCCAATTTTTTTTTTTTTTTTTCAATTTTACCGATACGTCAATTGCATTGTGATTCATTATTTTTCAGCGCGGAATACGCGTGGGTTCTGACTAGAGAACGAGTTCCCGACAATTCCGTCCTGGCCACTGCCAACGCATTGTTGCTCGAAAATAACATCGACATTTCGCAGTTCGAAATCGTCAAACAGAAGGGGTGCCGCAATTAACATTCCGGATTTAAAAAATCCCAAATTGTTCGATCTTCAATTTGAGAGTGTTTGAATGTTATGTATGTTTCAATTTTTTCTATATTCAACCGATACTTTGATCTCGAGGCTAGCGTAGATGCTTGTGGATCCAAAGTGTTCGTGGAACTATGATCGATTTCGTTTTTAATTGAATTATAAGAATTCTTCCATTACTTAACATAAACTCCAGATTTTCATCGACCGACATCCTTCAGCTTGTATTTTCTTCTTCTGTATTGACTGTTAGCGCTTAAATAAAATCATATTTGTTTTATGACTATCCTTCTGAGTACATCATTTTCAACGGAAAAATCATCTCCATGAGATGTGTCAGACGCCAAACTTAAAGTTCGACTGGAGATCAACGTAATTTCAAAATATTTTGTGAGCATTTTTGTCCGAAAGGTGCTTTCATTTTATAGAATAATTTCGGTGGAAAAACGATTCAAAATTGTAATTCTGTTTCTCTCGCTGTCGGACGTGTTTAGACATCCTTCACAAGAAAACGGTTTCAATGGCAATTTCACGCGAAAATGTCTGGTGACATCACCACTCGGCGTGTCGTGCGGTTCCTTCCATATGGATCAGACTGTATATACAGTCTTATCATTACGGCTGCAATCACATACTATCAACATGTTATTTTAACGTTGCCTTAGCGGCCAGATCTTAATGGGATAAAAATCTTTAAAAAAATTGAGCTTATGATAGACGCTGAAAAGAACGATTTCGCATAACAATAATTCAAAAATATTATAAACAAGCCATTGTAAAAATGCTTATTCACCAAATCCCCCAGCAACTTAACTTTTGTTCGTATAAAAACATTTAGTTCATTTTTCTCAATACGCATGAAGTGTTTGAAAATTTCGTGTAATTTTTGCAAATCACTTTTTTCTCATTAACTACAAACACACAAAATTAATAATTGACACGAGACACGGAAAAAAATCCTACGTATTCAGTAAAATTAAAATTACGTTTTCATTTTTTTAGAGTTAGCTCGTCGGATCGGTCGAGCGATTTTTTCGTCCTTAATCCGTTAATAACATTTGGTAATTATTATAGTGCAAAATCAATCCTTTCAGCACCGTCTATAGGATTGATTTTAAAAAAATGTTATCCCATCGAAAAGTGTCCACAATTGCTCTGCAAAAAATTTTTGGATGGTCGCATCGACACGACTTGCCCTACACATTGCACTGGACCAAGAAGCTCAAAACGAAAGAATCATCAACCCATCGTCTCTCGTCGATTGCCCGAGTGCCGAGACACCGGAACAAGCGGAAGAAAAATAAAAAAGATTTGGAAAAAAAGAGAAGAATCGGAAGTTCGTAGGCGCGACGGAGAAATACGGGCGGTCATTCGAGTGAAGTATCGCGATGAATATGAAAGTGACGGCCCGTAATCCGGGAGCGAATTTATCTGACCTCCCGCCAGCGTATAAAACAGGAGGGTTGACCTCGGCTGCTCCAGGCCGCCGTTGCTGCTCGGAGAGCCGACGTCGCTTATGTGCCACCCCGAGTGTACCGCCCTTGCGTGGCCCTATACGTGCAGATAACGTATCGTGACTCGCGCCCCGAAGAGCCCCCGCCATTCGTTTTATCCTCGTACGCGTATATTACGCCTTCCAGCAGACCAGCATGCTCCGCTCTGCTTCCCCCGACGCCGCGAAGATTAATATATACGACCCATTAATAACGAGACCTTTTCGCTCCGTCGCGCTGGAAAAACGCCGTCCGTGCCTCTTCTCTCTTCTGTTCGTCGTTAATTGATTCGGCGCGGACGTAGAGCAAAAAAGAAAAAGAGGAAATAAAGAAAAAAGAAGAGTCACGGCATTCATCGCTGATCTCGGACGTTGAGGGTGCACTTGGGCGAACGATTTTCAATTTCACAAAACTCTCGATGGTTTTCTTTAATAATACGATGGTACTTCATGGGCAATTCGTATTAATTATTATACGGTTAAATTAATACTCGAAAAATCGAGCACGTGCGCTTGGCCGAAAACCGCTGAAAAAAATACGGTTGAGTGAAAGGAAGATTCCAACGCGAATGTTCAAACAAATTTTTATCTGCACACTCAAAATATTTTTAATGCCTTGGAAATATCTTACTGGAATTATAAAAATATTTGTAAAATTGTTAAAACAGATAGACATTATCGTTGGACCGAGAAAATATTTGTTCCAACGTTGTTGCCCGAATCTTTGGTTGAGTCAAATGTATTTCGTTATCAGTTTCATAATAAATATCGTCGACGGACTCGAGCACATTTATTCGTTCGGTTAAGCTAACATGCTCGTCTTCAGAGTTTTTGTTTTTTCTTAACGGCAAGAAAACGTAATTTTCAGATGCCAATTCCGAATTCGGATCATATGGACACGATGTGCATAATTGTTATTCGAAAAGCGGCACGAAACCCAATATTCCAGTAATTATCGGATGCCCCGTTTTGCCCCATAGATACATGCGGATTTTCTACCTCGTTTTACATCAGTGTATCATCCAAAAATTATTTTAAAAATCCGTTTTCCCCCTGCTCTTCGCTAGGTTCTCTTGGAATATGACCAAATTTTTTCTTCTTTATGCTTGCAAAAACCACGAAGTCTCCATCCAGTACGTAGCAGCAGTTTGTAAAAATATAAATGATTATTTCTGATTTTGTCATTTTATCAATATCTCGACACCGATTAAAATACATCTTAGATGGTATTTTCAAATAAGATAGCGATTATGAAGCTGAAATAACAGAGCACGAAGTGAACTGTTTGCACAGTCGTGTGCAAGAAGAGCAAGAACGTGAGCAGTGCATGTTCAAAAATCTTGCCTCGGGCCAAAGTCCCGGAACATTACCGAGCTGTAAAGTTGAACCGATCGCTCGAGGGATGCAACGGTCGGTCCTCGCGACAATCAAGGACACGTTAAATTTTACCAAATATCCTGGACACTCGGCTATCCGGTTCTTTCCAGACAGGATCAGCGATGATCTCGAGCGTGGATAAATACATGGGCAAACGTAGGCTTAAACGAGGAAAAAATAAATAAATAGAAATCTCTCTTCGGTTGCGGTGATCTGTTGCGCGTAGGGCACAGTGAGAAGTGACATTGTCATGGCGTTTGGGGGGGGGGGGGGGGAGGTAACAGGGAGATCGGGCTGTGGGCACGTGTCCGTAAAACGCCCGAATCGTGTTTTATTTCGTGATCGTTCGAGCGTTCGTTTGAGCTGGCTCGTTGGGGTTTTCGAGCTGGGGCGACCCGAGGCTCGCACACTTACCCTCCGACGAAACAGCGCACGTTACTTTTCTGTAACCGGTATATACATTTCTTCACCAATATTCCCTAAATTTAATCGATTATTACCGATCCTTGTCAATCTCTAATTGTCATCGATGTCGTCTCTTGGTCTCAATTGATTTTACTTGATTTTTCCGGGATTTCTCATTGAATTTTTTTTAGAGACGTCCGATAGTCTGCCTCGTCGATCTCTGGAGTTTCCCGAGGTCGGCTGGACCGATTTTTGGTGTCGATCAGTTGGGAACCCGAAGTCCATCGTCGGGATGTCGGGAGCTGAAATCACTCACGCAAGAGTCGGCTCAGTAACGGGAACGATACACTCATGAACGCCTGCACAGAAACGTCAGTCAGGATTAACGATGGAAAAAAAAAAATAGCGTGTGAGAAGCGAAGGAGAGAGAGAGCGATAATAGTCCGTTGGATCTAGATGATATCTCGCCGAGGATCCCCCGGTCCGAGAGTACCGATGCTCCTCGCCCAAAAGCCAGGACACTGTGCGACCTCGCGTGTACACCGTCACCTAATTATTCCGTACACGACTGACGATCCCGGGGCTCAATAACCGTCCCGTTGGGGTGGAACGCATCGGAGCATGTTACGCGTGCGTTCGACTTTTCCTATTCGCGGCTAAGTCGCACTCGCACATGGGGCAAATCAGATGCACTGTACTTTCTGCATCGTATCCTCGTCGAATCCAACCTCCTTTTAATATGCTAAATTTAATTGAAATTGCATGCTGTGCCCTTCATTATTATGCCTTGCAGAGTTCTTCCTTACCGGTTATTCTCTTCGACCGGTTTTCCATTCTTCACCATTGCATATGGGTGAAGAACCTAAATGACGAAAAAATTTGAGTCAGGTTGGCGCAGTGTTCAGCATTCTCAGGAACCACATTTTCCTGTAATTCGAATTTGGTCCAGGCCTCACATAACCAGTCTTCGTCCGGTCGTCACAATCAGATTTTCGATATCATTGCGAAGATTAATTCGCGGTTTTACCGTTGCTAAAGCTGACAAAAGACGCTTGGAAAAAAATACAGAGACAGAAGTGTCCAATATCGCTCGATTAATCGATCCCTGACTTACAACCCAACGGTCATGAGCCATTTTTCCTCCTTCAACCTGATCATCGACGATCAAACTCGACCTCTCTTTTCTATCCCACTTCGTTCCTCCAACGTCCACTGAGGGTTCCGCAAACGGCCGAATGATTTCCGTACGGGAAAAACAGATCGAGATACACCAACACAGTAGCGGCGATCCCGGTAAGACAAATAAATCTCCGAGGGAACCGGCTCGGCTGTCGGAGGATCGCCGGAACGGCAGCAGGCGGAAAGGGCCGCGCATTTGCCATGCGGTAGAACGAAAATGGACACACACGCCAGGAGAAAAGGGGGGGGGGGGGTGGGCTACGAGATTACGTCGGACGTCCGTATCGACATTCGGCGTTAGGCGGAATACGAGATAGCCTTTTGGTGGGTGTACGCCGTATACGCGCCGGCGGATCGGTGGGTGGATCGGATGATCGTTGATCGGAGGGGGACGACGTTCTCGATTCTGGCATAGTACGGAATCGTCGGAGCGAAGAGATAGGAGCTGATAGCGGCAAACTGGGATCTGGACGAGGGGTGCGGAGGGGGCGAAGGCTTCACTCTCTCTCTCTCGGTAGGCAATTGCGAATGGAGAGCGCACATCCGAGCATTCACGTTATATGTTCAATCCGCACTCTGCGCCTCGTGCAACGTCGGGTTGGAACCTCTGTAACGCTCGTCTCCTCCGAGCATATTGGCAGCTGGCGAGAGAGGATCCGTGAGAGAGTTCCGTGTAGACAAACGAAGCTGCAACACCCAGAGGTCTCTCGCCCTCCTCGCTGTTCCCGCGCCTCTCTCGAGCTCCGGCTCTCTCGGGCTCTCTTACCACGGGCCGGCATAGCTCGGCCTATCGTACCATACTCCGGGTGAAGCAAACGCATCGAGCCAACGACCAAGGGAGATAGAGACGCATACGTGTTTCTATACACATATATATATATATATATATGTATATATATATATATATATATAGAGTACAGCAGACTGTGCCCTGTTGCCGCCATGCCGTCGCTCTCGCAGCCGCGTTGCTACTGCTCCAGGGTATCTATCGGATATCTATCGGATAATTAGCCGGTGATTACGTGGCAGTCATTCAGGCGGATAGCGGCTCGCCCTCGGCCGCTCTTCTCTACCCCCTTCGCCGTCCCGTCGCTCGGCCGTTTCTCCTTCTTCCTCCCCTTCGCGCGATTACAGCGGAACAGGAGTGGCGTGAGTGAGAGAGCGAGAGAGTATCACATCGCGCGTTCTCCGCTATCCCTGGGGCGGCTGTTCGTAACGGCAGCAGCAGCACCCGTTGGAAGCTCGAGAAGGCGGAGGAGGTGTGCGGAAGCGTTGCCTGGAAGCGTCGGCCGTTCCCTATGTGCCGTTGCTACTGCTGCTGCGCTGGCCGGCAAGGTCCCTCCGGACGCCCGTACCCGCACTTCCTGCATCTCGTTACTGACGCCCAATGCACTGCTGGCTATGGCATTATAGTACGCAGGTAGGTCTATGTAGGTACGTCGAGACAGGGACCGCACAGAGGCCGGCACGTACGCGCTCCATGGACATCGGCAACCGATTTACACAAGGCTGTACGGCCTTCCGACGTCTAACACACGCGTACACGTATAAAGCGAAACTCTACTGTATGCGCTCCACTATTATTGCGCAGTTAATATGTTCCTGGCTATCTACCCTATCCGGCATACCTACACGACGTTACACTGCCGGATACGGAGCGTGCGTAACGCGCGTTCGTCCGCTGTCCGTGTGTGTGTAATGTGGTCGGCGCTGCCTGTGTTACCTCTCCATAAGGACACACGTTCGGACGTTTGGGATCGAGGGAACATAGAGATTGGGAATACCTATATTCAGACCCATACGCACAGGTCCAAGGCTTCATATGCCTGCGGGCACTCCGGTACACCGGAGAAACGGACGAGATCCCATCCATACGAGGCGGCAGCCACTGCCGGCAGACCCCAAACAACCTCATTATCATTCGATTCACGATAATAGAGAGGCGATTTCACGGCAGTGTAGTAACAGAACGGTGCATGAGAGAGCGATCGGTAGAAGGGAGAGGCAGAGAGAGAGAGAAAAGGCAAATAGAGAGGCGCTTTCTCACAAGCTCTCGCCGTTACGGTCTCTGTGCTGAACCACGAACCTCTGCACCGTTGTCCCACTATACCGTGCTCACTGCTGTTACTGCTGCTCCGATGCAATTCGGTATTAAACTGCGCTCCGAGCGATCGCGAAATCAGGCCTTATTGCTACCGGTGTTAATAGATTAGGTGGTTTCTGTTATTTGCGAAATCTCGGGTATTTATTAGCGTTTCTTTGGCGAGTAAATTAATTCTTTTTTTTTTAATTTTTTTTTCTCACATTTCAAGTTTCATATCTGAACATTCTATCTCTGTTGAGCAAGGCTTCCGGCGAACGAGAAACCGGGTCCGATTACCTATGACACTGAAATTCTTCATTTTTCTTCCGTCCGCGAAATATCGGATACTTATTTACCGTATAAATTAAATAATTGTCGAATTTAATTTTAATGACGGAATCGATTAATCTCGAGAACACCTGTGAGCGCGGCACGACGTCGGGTGAAGCTGAAAGGCGAGACCGCGACGCGACTTTGTCGTTAAACTGCGTCGTTAAACTTGGTTCCGATGTAATCAGTGAAAGTTAATTGAAGGTCCTACACACAGCCGATCTTTATCCCTTCTAATTTCATCTCTCTCCAGTCGTTGACTCTCGCACGGCTCTTTCCGTTCAACTTCTAACGCAAGCTATCGCGGCAAACGAGAGGCCTCGCTGAAGTGCGCGCTTTCCCATTGGGGTCGCACCCGCGCTTCGTTTTCGCGTGCGAGTGATGCAGTCGCGAAACGATTGAGTCATTCATCGGGATAAAAACACAACAAACACACAGGAGGGCGGTTGGGGCTTTGCCGAGTACTCGGTCCTTTTGGCTCGACGAGACTTTCGTCGAACCACCCCCTCGTGTGACGTCACGAGCAGAAGGCATTCAGATTGAAGAACGCTCGATGACTCTTGAGATTTGTATTGCCATTAATAAGGAGGGTGCAGAGAGGAGCGACGGTGCTGGGAAATAGCCGAGAGAGAAGGAGAAACGAGTGGTTCGAATGCGTAGAATATATACATATATATCGCATATGTATGTAAACTTGTGAACAGAAAAAAGCTCGCACTCGCGAAAGTGCTCTGCGCGCCTTCTTAAAAACATCCCTCCACCTCGCGTCAAGTCACGGAGTGCATTGCCACATTATCAAAGATGCTTTAATCCTTTGATGAATGAATTGTGCACCTGTCGCTGCAGAGGCTTTTACGAGGGGACAATTCTTCGACGATTCACGTACCGGAGTTTTGTTAAACGAGAATCTGGAATTTGCGAAGACGTAACCTTCGAACGATGAGGGTAACGAGTTGGCGTGTTGAAAAAATGTGTAAAAATTCCGAGACGTAAGTTGAAGTTTTTTTTTTTTTTTTTTTTTTTTTGATGAGACAGAAAAAAATTTATTCCGAACATCCGTATCGTTTCGGTGCTTAAAGAAAGGTCGCTTGCAATAGGTAAAATTCTCTGCTCATCGAAAGGTAAATCCGATTGCAGTCGAATTTACGGAACGAGGAAAGATTGGGACCGCAGTCCGGTGTGTCGGAACATGCGTATCTGAAGGTGAATTGTAATTCACGAAAAAAAAAAAAAGTTTACATGAAAAAAAATCACCATTGACAAATGTTCATTATTTGATACCACAAAACTTTGTTGTTGTCACATATGTTAAAGCCATTATAATGTGCATTCGAGACTTTGCAAGCCAAAGACAACCTACATGAGCCTTCGCCCGCGGGACATTGTCGTCAAAAACCGCGCATCGACGATTCACCGTTCGCGCCTTCCGAGCTTTCGCCATATCGTAATACACCCTCCGCTCCTCTCCCGATCTCCGATCCATCTCTCTCGCCCTCCCTCTCTCTCTCTCTCTCTCTCTCTCTTTCTTTCTCTATCTCTCTCTCGCCGCTAGTTTTCCATTCTCTTCCGATTCTGTTCAACCGGCCGGAGCGTCCTCACCCGGTACGTCATCCGGCAGCCTGCACGAACCACCGCCGCTATCCAGCCGACACTCAGCCGCAAATATAATTACTGCCGTTTAAGCCGCTTCCATTGTGTGCCGAACGCTTGACTTGTTCGACGTCGCGTATACGCCCGGCATAGCGCACTTGTATTAGCCGCCGTGCTTCTCACTCGCGATACAGCCGCCTCACGCACGAGAGCCCCGTGTATTACATACGTCGGCTATAGTCGTATTATCGCTAACTCGTGTATCGTGGATAGCTACGGGCGTGTACAGCGTGCGATCCGGCTCGGGCACAACACGCCTCGCACAATGCACGACGGAGAAAGGGTTTTCGTCGGAGGTATTGTTCGGTAGGAAATCGATGCCACGTTCACGAGCGGAGAGGCTGAGGGCCGAGCCAGCCGCGTGTTCGAGTGCCTCGCCAGTGGATTCGGCCTCCGTCGTCGAGCGAACCACCCTCTTCGATATCCGACGGAATCGAATCTCGCGATTCCCGCATCCCTCGGCTTTATATATACGCGTTCACTGGCTCGTTCATCTGTGCGGTTGGAAAACGTAGGTATTATAATGTACGTGCGCGAAGCGCACAACGACCGCCCGTATTTTTGTACGGTGCATACACTCTCGAGGTACGAAGAATAGCGAGAGGTGCTTTTCGAGATTTCAGGCGGAGAAAGTCCGAAGAATGAGGAGAAGTGCGAAACGGGAGGGAAGAAAAATCGCGGGAAAAATTGAGTACATCGCGAGATCCGGAAGTCGAGGTTAAAAAAAACGAGTCGGCGTGAAACGGGTGAGATTTAACCGTCGAATATGCACCGGTTGCCGAGGGCCGAACGGTAGTCGGGCCGGTACCGGCCCGACACGTCGGCTTCATGAAAAATTATACCGTTGTATCGAACACGGTGCCGAAATCTGCGTTCTATTCGAGTAACGCGTGTTACTTTACTCATTTTTTTTGTGTATCTCATTTCACGGATTTCTTTCATCGCCTGCATTCTAGATACATTCCAAAAAAAAAACGGCAAATTTTCCGGGCAACTTCACGTCTCGTTTGAAGATCTCGACATTACGTCGGAAGTGACGTCAACCATAAATTTGAAAAAATTTTGTAGTGACTTCCGGTTGACTTCTGGGCGAAGAATTCAATTCTCAAACCGGAAATAATATATTAACGATATAACGTTTTCCACGGTTCTAAATTCCCGTTTTTTTTAACCAATATTGACATCATATCGGGAATACGTTTCCTCTTGTGACGTCACTTTCGGTAAAAAAATTAATATTTTTACACTGAAAATAACGCTGTTCTATGTGCAAAAAAAAGCGCGATTTTTGAACCGGAACTAAACCCCTGAAATGAAATTCCTAAACGAGATAGTTGTGGGTTTTTTCATTGTTTGCCTCAATCACTTCTTTCGAAATATATAGCATTTCCTATATGGTGCGAACAATTCTCCGCATACAGAAGGGTGGTTCAGGGGGTTTCACCCTGTTCACAAAATACAGGGTTGAGAAAAGAAAGGCTCTCGTCACGCCGGACGAGGAATGCATTTTTCGCGGAAAAGAGCCTGTGGTGTAGGAAAGCTCGCGCGTGTCGGCACAGCCGTTCTTTTTCGCACGTATCAGAAGCGCGAATGCGACGAGGCATAGGCGCGGGGGTGGCGCCCGAAACTCGCCCCTTTTCTCACTGTCCCTATTGTCGGTCGCACGCGCAACGAATATCACGTGCCATTTCGCAGGCTTATATCCACGAATATATACAGACCGATCGGTAGAAAATGCGACCCTCTGAAATTTCACTTGGAAATGTGAAAATATCGGGGATATTGGAAATAAAATTGAAAAATTCCACCACAACGGAGTACAGGGAAAAGAATCTTTGTTCGATGATTTTTTGTACATTATATCGAGAGAATAAAAAATACAGAGTGCTACAAATTCATTGAGTTTGATATGAGTATCTTTGGGCTCATCGGAGATGATAAGTCAGGGTGACACGATCATAATTTTTTGGACGATGAGAATGATGAAAAAAATTGTCTCTGTATGTCTTCATATTTGGATTAACAAAGGCTCGATTATACATCTTTCAGGGAATTTTTTTAAAATAATTTTTAGTCGATTGGAGCAAATCCGACAATGTCTTCGAAAATTTCGTTTTCTTAGTCTAAAAATTATCCAAGAATAAAATGTATTAAAAGGAACACAAAAAATCCTAAATCTGAATATATTCAAAAAATGACTCCAAAAAACCCATTAAACTTCAAATGCGAGATTCAAGAATATCTATTCCTCCTAATTCTACCTGAGTAAAATTTCTCGATGACTTCACACTGAAACATGAAAAAACCTCGACTCGCCTTTCAGTGACAACCGAGTCGCAATTTTTTTTTTTTTTTCATCGTCCGTATGCTGATCCTGGTATTTCCATGGCAGAGCAAATATTGTGGTGGAGAGAATGAAGAAAGGTTCGGTAACGGAACGCTCCTCTTCAGTTTAGTGAGCACGCTCGCGATCTCGTCGAAGTGGCGGCCGGATGGCAAACGGTTGAGTGCAACTCGGACGGGAAAGGTACATTCGGAAACGGCAAAGGCGAAAGCGCATAGAAGAAGAATTCGAGCATCTGCTACTGTCTCCCGTTTTCTCATCCGCCTTATTGCTCTACCCCGCTCTCAACCCGGCCGTGCTAGCTCGCCTTTGCAGCCACCGGGTTCGCTTACTCCGCCTTCCCATTGAGTTTTGCGTACACGGAGCTGCGGAATTACAGCAGACTTCGCTGTGCTCGGCTTTCCCTGATCCTCCTCCATAGTTCGCGTTTTCTCTCCACTCCGCGAAAAGTCCATATCCGCCGACTGTTTCGAAACTAAACGAGAAACTAAAAGTTTCTTCTTGCCTCACCGCTGGTCGGAAAGTATAGCGGAGCGCGTTCCCTTGTTCACCGGCACATAGTCGGGGGAATATTGCTCGAGCGCGTTTTCCACCGACCCTTGGTCTCCCAACCATAAATCCATACTTTTCAACCCCTCTTCACTGGCGCAATGTTGCGATGTGTACACGGAGCGACGAAGGAACGTTCCACGGTTGGGGTAACAATGTCCCGGTATAAACATTTCTGTATCGCCGCGTGCCGAGCCTTATCGGTACTTGGAACTTCGTAGTCAAACACGATTGCGCACCCTTGAAACAACAGTGTAACATATACGTCTGCTACAATATGCAGCATCCTCAAAGCAGGAGAGCAACAAGACGATTATGATCTTGACGGGCTCGCGAAAAAAAATCATTTCCCGCAAAAGGACGCAAGGTAATGAATTTGCAGCGAGTGGGCTGTCAGATTCGTCTGATGACGATCCGCTTGTTAAAAAAGTATAAATTTCCATGCTCCGAGGACGTATATTTTTTTAAGGGCACACGAGACTTTATAATATCGTCGCTACAATTCGACTGGTTAAAAGTTGGAAATATGATCCACCCCCTATCGAGTAAATGATGATTAGGACATACTCACCACTTTTCCCCTATGTGCTGTTTTTTATTAGCTGTTTTTATTGTATCGCTTCGAAAAATCAGGGCTTCCGAAAACAGTTTGAACATCACGCAGTTGCACCAAAGTGCCGTATAGGATTATGGAGCACCCAAGTTGGTCGCTGCAGGGGGAAGTAAGTCTTCAGGGAAAACGATCTCTCCCTCTTCGTCCTCCCGTATTATACGATTGTTGACATTTATGATTGTTCGCCAGCAGAGTAATTATCCGTTGAATTGGCAATTCTTCGGGAGAACAGGTCTGAGCGTACCGATCTGGATATTGGCGCTGTTGCTCCCCCAACGATGGTACTTCAACCTGCGACAGCTGTCGTCGCAACGAGAACGACTGCGTGAAGTCGATTACATTAGTCGCCCAAGCTCGACTAATCACGCTTCTATCAAAGAACCACTCGAATCGAACGTTCCTCGGTGACTCGGTCGACCGAACGACCGTGTCACTCGATCGCTGAGATCTGCGCTAAACTGTTTTAGGTCGTTCGACTACCGTTTTATTATCCAAAGTCGGGAACACAATATTTTCATTTTACTTCCGGTTACTTGTTGCGCGCGATGATCTTAACCCGAACAAAGTATACTACGATAATCGGGAGTTTCCCCCGTTGTGCCGGAAAGACATCCATACCGATAACCGGGAACACACGAACGCCTCGACGTTGAAGTTCGTTCGCCTGGCGTTAACGCCGCTTTTACGGCCCGGTAACTCGAAGCGCGTAATTTTCCAACGGCTTCTCGAGTCGGATAAGCACGAGGTTTTCTAGTCAAGTGGACCACAAAATTCGGTAAACCTATATATAAGGCTTTGCGACGAGAGTTGCCGATCAGTCGAGCTCTGGAGGCCGACGGAGAACAACCGCAGTTGTTCTCCGTCCATTTTGGAGTCGCGTTTTCATGGTCTCTTAATTAACCCTGTCGCATCCGAGCGGTGGAAAATTCGTGTACAAACTTTTTTTAACGATCAGGTTGAATTTTTTAATTTTTTTTTTATTATTGGTAAATTTGGTTTTAAAAGTAAGAGAAATTGTTAACAGGTAATTTATCGCATTGGTCTGGATGGAATTGTTCTGCATTTTATCCGTTTGGAGCTCAACTCGGATAAAATACGAGTGGAACTGGACGTAACGATCGACACGAGGAAAAGGGAAATGCTGAGTATGCAAAAATGTGAAAAATGTGTTCTAATAAATTCGATGGTTCGGCTGGTCGAACGACGATACTTTCATCGGCTTTATCGGTGACTCTTGCCAAGCCGAAGCTGCCAATTCGTGCGGCGAAAAAAGTAGACGAATCGACACTGAACGACGAGCACACGTTCTTTACAACACCCTTCGACATACCCGTAACTTCGAATAATGGCGCTATCCGAGTTTGTTGGCTCGTTGAAACAAGCCGGAGAGTTGCCCGAACGCTGAATTTCGGGCTCAATGTTCCTTGCTTCGTTGGACTAATAACATACGCGGGACAGATTTATCTACTCGTCTCTGCACGATGGTCGCGTAGTTTCCAGCAAACTCGACCAGTGATCGATACTCCGTCGAACAACTTTCAACGAAAACTTGCGAATACGGAACGGTAAAGTTGCTTTATTTGGCAGTGAAGCCGCGAAACTGTGTCCACCCGAGATTCCATACACGAAAGTCGAGTCTCTCGAACGTATGCCGAACTGTTTGAGAAATTTATCTGGACGATCGCCGCGAGTCTATCTGGATGAACTTGCGAAACAGTTCTACGTAGAGGAATGCGGGCGATTACCAGCTACTTATTTTTATTTTTATATAATAATATCGACTGATGATAAATGTACGAAAAATGTATTTAGGAAAATATCATAAAAATATTTACACATAATCATGAGTCCAACGAATTCGTGGAATTAATTTGAAAATGTTTTTGTCAAATGCAATTGTATTCAACTATTCAGCAAAGAATAACAAAAACGACTTGAGAAAAAAAAATTCCAAAAGCTTGATGCGAGTTTGCATTTCGCTTCCGGACGATAGCGAGATGCGCATCGAGAAACTCCGTTATACACCTCGTCCACGGATGCAATAAGTGAAGTTCTCGGCCCTCTTGCAGCCTTTCGAGAACGCCGTCAGGAAGGACGTTCCTCGAGTGCAATCGACTTAACCCGTGCCACGACGTAGAGCGCCATGCCTCGTGCCCTTCGAGCGACGCTGCGGAAGGGCTGTCAATGTTGCTGAGGTCCGGATCGCTCGTCGTCTATGTACCGAAGCGACCTCGGTACTCCGAGGCTCCCCGGCTCGAGAGTGAAGAAGAGCAAGAGAGATGAGGAGGCGAGAGCCAAGCCGGCATAATAAGCTTTGTGCACGAGACTCTCCGGCGAATCCTCGCGTCTCCCTTTGGGCTCGGCTCTGAAGAGCCTCCTTCTTGTTCTCCTCGTGCCTCTGTGTCCGTAAGCAGTCGAGAAATCGAGGATCCTCTTTGCGCACGGAACGCGGTACTCGGATCCACGGAAAACACGGGAGCGCGCACACACACTCGAAACGAGCGCAGAAATTTAGGTGAGCTCAAACACGAGAACTCAGACGAGGCGCATACGCAACATCAGCGCAGCGGGAAAGCCACAAAGCTAAGTCGCCTGTACGGACGGGAGAAAAAAAGAAGAAAAAAATAAATGAAAATCTCAAAATAACGAGACAAGTGCGGTAGTGGAGAGATCACAGGCTGCTAAATAGTAAAATCTACCTTGCGCGGACGGAACGCATGCGAGATCCGTGGATGACGAAGCTGCCGCTGCTAATTACAGGGTGAATCCTCGCGGAGTCTACCCGTTTCAGTCAGCCAGTCGCGGGCCGGCCCCGCGAGAGCTTCTTCCTCAGTCGCGGAGCTCTCTTGTCTCCGCCGTGGTACGCGACGACGAGGAGGCGCTCTCATCCTCGTCGAGCGAACCGTCGCGGCCTCTTCTCCTTCTCTGAAAAATGATTCGCCGCGGCCCTTTCGCTGTCCGACGATGCGTCGACGAGCCACCTGCCGAAAGTACCCTTTCGAAGTCGCGGGTCTCCGTCGTCTCTCCGAGGAGTTTCCGGCTGTGCCTGGATAGGGCAACGAGAAGAAGCGCGGAGCGACTGTCAAAAAGAAATGCGGAATGGAAAATATAAACTGAAGAATAAGCCGAGTCGGGCAAAGTGGCGGCGAGGCACTCGGCAAATTCTTCGTTACGCATCTTCTACTTTTTTTTTTTTCCGTCCTATGCTCCGATCTTCGCCGCGAGGGCTCGGGAAAAATATGATTTCGCAAGCCGGAACGGGAGAGCCGTGGAGAGAGCGAGCCGACGAATTCTGAAGAGTAATTCTCGGGTGTCCTTCAACGGGAACAATATTTCCCTAACAAATTCAAGAGCTCACGGAGTCGAAGAGTCGTAAATAGGAGGTAGAGGGAAAGAGAGACCAAGTGTACGCGGAAACCCCGCGGAGTTTAGACGCGTATGCACACATTGCACGGATCCGGTGAACGAGTGAGCAAAGCACTTTGGCTTTTGAACCGGGCGAGGGTGGAAGCGCGGAGCTCGAGCATCCGCGACAGGCTTTACCGAGGGGCGATGCGACAGGGTTGAAAAAAAAAATATGTATATTTATATATATACACATAGGGTCAATTATGTGTGAACACTTACCAGTGTTCCGAACCCACCTAGGGGTGCATGAGCATTCGCACAATTTTCGACGTGGTTCGTACTTTGGGCCGACGATTCATCGAGACGGATGAATCGATACACTTGTTGAACGGACGTGCCTGTTAATCTGCGTTATCATAAAAATAATAATGATAATCACGATGATCGCTCTGTTGGCTCAAGTGATTGTCGATCAAGAGGCTAATGTGGCGATGGACGAACACTCACTGTTATACCAATCGTATCTACACCTGGACAAACGAGCTTGTCCTTTTTTTTGCAAGGTAGTTAGTCGAGACATATGCATCAGCGCAGTTACAAGACTCGTGTATCTACAAGTCTGCGTTATCAAGAAGTTAATAAAAATAATTACCATGGATATAATGTAATCACGGTAATAATTTTATTTGCTCAAGCGATTATCCATCGTGAGGTTAATTGGATTTCACATCTCACGCAAACAATCTGCCGCCCGACTCGATTACCAGTTTCTCGACTAACCACAAACGAATTCATCGGCCAAAATATTCGCCGATCGATCGCTTCGATGGGCCAGTTAAAACCATGACCCATTGTCAAAAAATCCCCGACCATCGCGTTCCATATTTTTTTTTTCTTGATACGATCAAAGGGAACGTCCGATGGTCGGTCGCGATACAATTTCTTCCATCAACCCTCTCGCCCCCCCCCCTCCCCCTGTACTCTGTCCCTTCATCCCTCAACCCCTCTACAACGGCAGGTACACGATGTATATCTATACACCGTACACAGTACTCATCCTCATTCGCCCTCCGCCTCAATATCGTTCTCTTTTTTCCTTCGAGTTTTTTTTTTTTTACCTTCTTTTTCATTCCAACAATGAGCAGACCGTGGAAATCCGGCTCGTTCTCGGTAGCTCGTTGATTTCCCGTTTTCATATTCAATATGATCTGCTCTGGCTCGCCATTGTATTCATTGAAAACGAGTCAACCGCATGCAAGATGAGGAGCCGCCAGCAGCACTGCTCGGCGCGCGCCACCACGAGAGTGGATCATGCTGCTCCTCTGCTCTTCTCTGGTTCGGTTGACGGGGCGCGGGACGGATCGGCGATGCGGGGTGGGCCACCACCGCGAGCCGTACCCGGTGCAGTCTGGCGATGGGTGGAATGGTTGGTCCGTTGGTTGGGGCTGATGCTTCTGCCTTCCACTGCTGCTGCTGCTGCTGCTGCTGCTGCTGCTGGTGCGGTGGTTAGAGGTTGGTTCGTTGGTTGGTTCGTGGCGGTGGAACTTCGGCTTCCTCTACTCCAACTAATGAAAGGAAACTCGGCCCCGAGGTTGCGCGCTGGATTTCTCCCTCTATCCGTCGGTTTAAAGTCAACGTATCCCTTTTCTTCCGTCTCTATCGTTGACGGGCTTTCGCTGTCCTTTCATCCCTTCTTCCGTTCGTCCCAACGGCCTACAACGCCATGAGTTTTCATTCCGCTCCGTCGTCGCCACCGCTCCGTCAAGATATTCGATGAAGAGGTTTCTTGGGCTTGTGCACGCCTCGAGCAACCTCTATGTATGTTTTCTGTATCTCCGGCCCACTCATCACCACTGAATGGACTTCGGAGCTTTTGTAACTTAGAGACAGCTTTATTCATAATCGGAAGAGTCGGTTTAATATTTCTCGAGATCGGTTAACGAAGTCGTCCTCAGCGAGACTTTGAGACGGGACCGGGAATGTGGCATCGAAAGAGACTTTCATTTGAGCTTCCATTAAGACTTTTCAATCGTCTTTTATCAATTTTGTTTCTGTTACAGATACTGTTCGATACATCCGAACATCCGAGACGAGCGAATTTCAGCGTTGAACGAAATTCGTTCTAACGAATTTGCAATATGTTTGGCGTTCGGATAACTGCGCGTTGATCACAGGAATACCTCGGTACGACGTCGCGGAAAGGTATTCGGGTGATCGGCGGTGCGCGAATGGAACTCAACGGTACAAATGAACGTTTCGCGTATTAGCATCAAACGCGGCATCGAAGTTTCCTAATATCCTGGATTCCGAGTGCGAGAGCTAGACTAATATGATGGAATTTAACATCGTAACGGGAGTGCTCGGTTTTGCGGCGAAAGGGAACTCCTACCGCGTTTTCCCCCCCCGATCTACCCGTCGCGTCAGCGCTGAACCCGGCCCGCTCTTCGCTAATGTATTGGATACTGTTTCAGAATCGAAACGAGCCGACTGAGCGAACGGGCGCTTCATTCAAAATTCGAATTAGGCTTCCATCTCTGTAACCAACTCATTGATGGCAAAACGTAATTATGTGATTAGGGATCAAAGTGTCAGGTAAAAGAGACTGAAGCAATCACGTATCTATCGACCCATAACGACCGCTTCAACTTTGACCTGTAGAATTCGCAGACACGTCCTTCATTTCCCACCCACCGCGTAAGAAAAATAATTTATACGACACGTATTTTAATAATTGTCTATTAATATCGAACAAACATTCCGCTAACTATTTTATACGAGACCTTTTTTTTTTCTAAGAACCGTAAAGACATTTTAAAAAATGGTGAAAATCGTTCGTTTTGCCCCAATCTAATCCTACGCACACAAATATACACGTGGATATTATCGCGGGAGAAGGATTCGCTCACGAAGCTCCGCCAGCTAGATGCTACAAGGTCTGCGACGAGGAGAGTGGTGGCATGGGGCGGAGCGATGCTGATAGGAGGGTTGCAACGCTCGCACAGGGGTTGTTGTTCGGGAGGGTGGGTCTCACTCTCATCGGCGCGCGGTTTCGTGCGCGTTGGTTCGCTCCCGTACACACGGCCATGTGTCCCCCACACACACATATACGCTAGAAAATGTACCATGCAATACGGAAATACACATATTTCGTTATAAATATTTTTTTTGTCCGCATGCATAGGGAGATGCAATGAAACGGCGGAACTTTCTACCGCTGTTCTGACAGTGCGATCTCATGCAGATTTCGTTCGATTCCTTCATCTCGCCGAATTCGATAATTCCACCAAGTTTGGTTTTTTTTTCGACTGAACATTTTACGATGGCTAATTGTTTTTTAATGGTTCAAGCGCGCTTTAACGCTGCAATGTTTATTCAGTTTTCCTCTGCGCTCAATCGGAGCTTCGAAAAAAAAGCACCGAGATCCGATGGTCCACTCATTGGTGCGTGGTCTCGATCGCGTTATATTGCTTTATTGCGCTTCCCGCCCACATTGCACTTCGCGGCTTTGAGTTTTGGGGCTTTTTTTTGGCAATGTCGTCGTTATCGGGAAGGTGTTTCTGCTTCGAGTAACTGCGAGCCGAGTAAACGGATTGTCACGTGTTTTCTTACGCTCTAAACAAACGGAGAAAAATCGTTTTAGCACCCCAGCTGAATTTTCGTAGCCGATACTTTGTTGCTTCAACAAAAAAAAAAATTCTTAAAAAATTCACTACGTCACAACGAAACGCCATATCGGTCCTTTTCCCTTCTCGCAAGGTGTGAAAATGATTATCCTTTCAAACTTTACTTTACAGTGCGTGAAAACGACGTATTTGAGTCTCGCGTTAAACTGCTATTTCGCACCGAGTGAAGTGAATCTCTGAAATTAGTCGGTTCTCGATTGAAGATCGAATTTTTTCACCGAAAGTAACTTTATCCCGGACGTTATTTCAGAAATTCATATGATATTTTTTTTTTTTTTTGAGCATTCACAAATCAATCCAAGTATCCAAGAAACCAAAAAAAAAGTAAATCCAGAAATTTTTCCGCCTCGATTCCATGCCAATGCGTCGGTTACATGATTCATCTCGGATGCGCTGTATTTTGCAATCACCATTCACCTTTCATCTTTTTCGTCGACTGAAACTTGGTAATTCACTAATTTCTTCCAATATTTGCACCGTACTGGCGACTGGAAATCAATTTGAAATCAAACAGACTAACCGGTATAGTTAATATGAAAGACATTGCGATTAGAGGCCGGCGATGCATCGCTTAGCCGTGTGTTCAATAGAGACCGTGGTTTCAAGTAATACGCAAACTGTAAGTTCGCTGTTGCGGACCACTGGTCAGCCAGTATTAGTTTATGCAAAATGCGGTAGCAGCGGCAGAATTAACAGCATCTGCTATGTTTAGATCCGGTAACATAATTCGAATAGTTTGGTACGCTGCTCGAGCGTGTTTCGGCAATCGAAACTACGCACTAAATGTGTACGCCCGGTACGGATGCATTTACGAGTAACCGTACGCATCGTTTAGTATCCATGTAGCGGCCGATAGAAGCCACGAATTTGGCTACTCCCCGAATGATTACGCTGATGGTATTTATCCACATAACGGACGTTTGTAATTTGTGCTTGCACCGTACATATATGCAATTTAACCCTTCCACATATACTCTTCCCGTCATGCTGCAGTCATCAGCGGCATTATCGCCCGAGATGCGACACGAGGCGCCACATTTTTTTTTGTGCGGCATCTAACGTATTAAAAAAAGTCCCGTTGCATCGATCGCGCACACGACATTTCTTCGTTGGATAATATATTTATAGGCAAACCCATCCCTGTGTCGCGTCTTTTCTCCCCTGGCCTTCTTCTCAAGATAAATCGTAAAATGGCCGCTCCCCACCGCAGGGTTGCCAAGACGCTCGTGACGCTCAAGACCTTCGGCAACCTCGTGCGCAGAAAAATGGAAGATTAATGATAAATAAATTGAATGCGACTGAATTTTTTTTGTTAAATTGACATTACGGATATTTGAAATAAAAATTTTTTGCTTGACGTCCACGAAAGTTACTGCAAAATTTGTTTTAAAATCGTTGAGCACATGTATTTCGAATTTCGAAAACAGCTTACTGCAAGAAAGATTCAGTAAAAACTACCGATCATCTAAAAAAAACGACTACAGCACCTGTGGCAGGAAGTTTCAGAATATCGAAGAATTTTCACCACGATATTTTTAGAAAAATCATTATTAATCCTGTACTTGTCAGTATAGGTGGCGCCGTAGCGCCCTACAACTGAACACTATAGTGATATATCTCAAACGATATAGTCATTTTTTACTATATCGCTTGAGAACAAGCGAGAGAAAATCGGAGGAGTACGAATCAACGCTAGGGTCAGACGAGTCTTCGGACGCAACGAGTAAGGTGCGCGATTTATTGATCTGTCGCAAACAAAACAAGTCATCGATAGCATCGTCTATACAAAATCAAAAAAAAAATATTGTCGAACATTCACCGACAATTTCTTAAATCCCCGAAGCGCCTCGCAGTGCGATACGACGAGCGTCGCGCCTGGCACACTTCCGTTCTCGGCGTCGCACGCCCTGACGGTTTTCTAAATCTAAGTCAAAACCGATCCGAAGATCCGAGACAGCGGTTCTGAAACGGAAGTCTGCGAACTTGTGGCTGGCAAAACGAAAAGAGAACGCCCGGATTGTGACAGTGAGCCTCGCTAGAAGGGAAATACGAGAGAACGAGCTGGGAAATTGTATATACGGCGAGCGAATACAGTTATAGGTGAAGAAGCGAGGTAAAGGCGGCGAGGGTGAGAGCGAGACGGAGTTGGAGAGAACGTGTACTACCGCGGGACCGAGAGAAGATACGTGTGTACTAGGCAGTAGTCGCGTTACTTCCGGTCGAGCGGTCTCGCTGCGCCTGGCAGCTGCGGATTTGTGCGGAAGGCCCGGGGGTGGAAAAGGGATGGCGAGAGGGGGGTTTGGAGGGAACCACTGGGGTACGTATATAGACGAGGATCGCGCGAGCGACGGGGGTGATTCTGGGGCGCGCGGCGACGGTACAGAGGGTTGCACATCCACGCGCCCCCTCGTGCTTTCTGTTCAATCCCCCGCCTGCGCGCCTGGACACCCCACGCTGTATCGCGCCGGTAGCGTTCGCGCTTTCGTATATCTCCGGCACATCGGTTCATTCGCTAATTCGATTAGTTTAAATGGCATTAAAACAATCCTGTTGCGAATGCTGGCACTCGTATACCATTATGTGTATGTACCGTAGAGGCGTGTAACTTAATCCGAGCGTTCGTACACGTTCTGTAAGTGTGCGTCGGACCTCGGAGCACTTTGCTCCGGCGAAGCGCGCGAGCTTTTCCATCGCGTTTCTCCGCTCAGCGACGATGGACGAAGGCTATTGGAAATATTTCACGGAGGAAAAACGGCAGAGCGGAGATCAAAGTGGGGGTGCTCGACTCCTCTCTGATAGTCGGAATTTTAGGGCCATAGAACGGGGTAACGAGACCCGGAAGAGACTCGATCAGGACGCGATGGAACGGTCTACTATTTTTGTCGGGGTTGTAGACCGAGAAAAAATCATCAAGGCAACACGGCGCAACATAGCGATCTCGGGATAATTTGGACGTTTTTTTCTTGAGGGGCGTTGGAAACAACTTGCTCGTTGATATTCATTAATTTTGTAATAAACGCTTCCATCTATCTATACACCTGAAATTTCTTTGAGTTGCTTACAGATTCGTGGGAATTTCGATGCACTCTAGGGCTGACGATATACGCCACTGAACGATTTTTTTTTCCACCCAAGCGTCCTCAGAGCTCCACACGCGGACCTCTGGATCTTTTTCATTTCTTCGGTACTTGGAGCGACATCTCGCACGAGAAAGTTTTTAGGGCCGCCAGTCGGAGATCGATCGTGCAGGCGGAGGTGGCATACTGGAAAACCGTTGAGTGCCTGATCCCGGATCACGCCCGGGGATCGGAATTTGCTCGCTGGAGAGCGCCCCTCGAGAGAGAGAGAGACGAGATACCATGGGCGAGATACCATAGCGAGCGAAAGAAGTGTCAGAGGACGGGGGATGCATGCGACTGCCGAAAAGTGGCGCGTCCGGTATTTCCAAGAGTCGGCACTCTCGCGCGTGACTCCTCCCGCTTATCCAGACTCGTAATTTTTTTTCTACAACTTACGTATCGCATTCGCGAGGGAAGAGCGCATACTTAAAATCATTTACGTGTTCGAGGAAGCTATTTGCACGTCACGCTTTGTTCATGAAACCTTGCACCAGGAATGCGATCAGCAGCTTTTTTTAGGTGTGACCGTTTCACAAATGAGGCTCAATGATTAACCATTGTATTTTTTTATACTCGCGATCAATCTCAGCGGCAATGAATACGAAAATTTTCCAATCATCAAAAAAAAAAAGAAATGCTACAAAAAACGTGAAAAAATGTAGCACATTGGACCAATACACGAATATGGAGTTGGAAGTATAAGCTTAGCAGGGTTGAATGCTACGTCCACTTATTCTTTATCGTGTCAAAAGCAGTACGGGAAATCGACGGCGTAAGGGATGTTTTGCCATCGATACGGAGGATTGCTATATATCGACTGTACAGGCGCAGGATCTTAGGCCATTAGGCTCGTGAGTTATGAGACAAGTTCTAATACTCTAATAATCTGGATGTTGAACGCTGCAGCGCTCTCTTCGCTGGTGTACAGTCGTACAACCCGGCCGTATGTGCGCAGTATAACTCAGTTCTCCGTGTAGTATTCCGAGCTGTGCGTCCCTCTATGATACGAAGGCGAGGAGAAGGAAGCCGCCATCGAGGCAAACTTTATTCGAGCCGATCAGCCGCACGCCTCCCTTACTTCCATTCGCCATCCCTCATTCCTGCCGTTCTCTCGCCGGAACTCTCCCGCTCTCACTCCGATCTTTCTTTTTTTCTTACTCTTTTGAGATCCTTCTCCCTCTCGATCGCGGTATATATTCTTTTGGCCCGCTGCGACTTTCCTCGGGGGAAAAAAAAGAACACGCGGGAAGAAAGAAGAAGGCACAAGGGCTTTGCTGGGAAAAAAGACTTTCCACTCCTGCAACAAGCCGTCGAGCCCCGCTCGCCTCAAGTCACTGTGAAGTTCACCAACCCTTATTAAAACCTCCACTTGGGTAGAATCGCGTGGACAGTATTTCCCAGGGCATTCCTTCATCCAGCTGCTAACACTCGTCCCGCACGGCGCGAGAACTATCCGATTTTTTTCTGCGATTTATTTCAGACAAAAGTAGTCGAACGCTACATTTCAATTTTCTGGCAAGAAAAAACGATGTTTAGAAATGAGTTCGTCTATTCGCTGTAGAAATAATGATTTTACTACCATTGTAAATTTAATCTGAGGCCCAATATTCATTAAACCCACCGGAGCACGGTGTACCTCAAACGATATAACGCGTTCGATTCAGACAAAATTAATAAGCAATCAATGTCTTTGGAACTTCATACCTGAAAATTTTTTTTTTTGAAAATATAAAATAAAATGTATTCTTCGTAGGATTAAACAGTCTCCGAGACAAAATGCACGTCTTACAGGTGTAATCGACGTCGTTTTAATCGAGCACGATAAGAATCCCTTATGACTCGCTCAACCGTTTGCCACTGCTAATGCAGATGTCCGATTTAATTCATCCCCATTACCCGACTATCGTTTTCACGGATTGGCTGGCTCATATATTCTCGACGAAACGGGAAACGCACGTTACAGTGTACGTATGGCTACTGACAGAGTCATCGGTGATGGCAAACGATAAATCGAGCGGTCTAGCGGCAACTATGTTGCGCTGACTCATCCCCCGGTCAAATGGTCCTTTCCACATCCACGGCCACATCACAAACACGCCTGGCAACAGCCTGCACGCGAGCTGTAACTAAATTTAAAATTTTTACTTACTTCCAGGCTACTGCTCACCCTCGCTGTCATTACCCGCTGCAATCAGCGCCGCTATCCGTACGACCCTACATCGTTCGTCGTCGGCACCCTCTTGTCCCACACGGTAAGCTTGGGCGATCCGCGTTACGACCGAACGCCGTATTTCCAGGCGGCATCATTGGTCCTCGTCGACATCGCCAAAAATCTATGTATATATATATATATATATATATATATATATATATATATTTCTTGTAGTTTTGTCAGCTCTCGTTCGTACCTCGGATTACCCATAACCGAATTAACTGCAACCATTTGACAAACTGCCTGAAGCACAACCCTCTGAGTAGTTTTTACGAGATGTGGTAGAAATCCGTGCAAAGGTCGATGCTGTGGCTGACGGTTGCGTTGGTGTTGGGTTTGTTATAGGCTTACTTGTTTTTATGGGTTTGGTCATCATTGTAAACATTTAATGCGGCTTTGAAGATATTGCTTCGGCGTTCCTTCAAGGATTTACATTTTTGCTTAATTGGATACAGCGTAAGAAGTTTGATAAAGTTGGACACTTATTCAAAGTGAATAATTTAAAATGGATAATTGAAAGTGTATGACTGAATTTTAACGATTAAAAGCGGAAAATTTCAAGTACGAAATTTCAGGGGGAAAATCCAAAGTGCACAGTCGAAGATGCAAAATTTGTCCTCTTCGGCGTCCCTGAAAAACAATATATATTAATGTGACCCGATTTCGCAAGTTCTCTGAATTTCGGGTAAGACCTCTGAAATATCTGTGACGAGATGTCGCGGAAATTTCGGAAATCCGTGAATAGTTTAATTGACGTTGAAATTCGATGCGCTTAGTTTTATGGATCTGGGCATCGTGGCATTGTAAATATCCGAAATTGTCTCAAAGATATTGCTCCGGTATTTCTTCAAGAACGTATATTTTTGTTCGATTGTATATACGAGACGAGATCTTCGGTGTTTCTTGCCGTAGAAACTTCGGCGGTCTGAGAAATACATTGTAAGTTCGCGCTCTTGCCTTCGCCTCGTTCGCCTTCTTCTCCCACTCTATCGTTTTTCTCTCTCTCTCTCTCTCTCTCTCTCTGAGCCTATATACATGTATACACGAACTTCTCATTTTATTGTTTTCCGTCCAGACAAGTTTTTGCAACCGCAAGTTTCATTCCGCGGGAGAAGGTCCTCCCCCCCGCCGCCTCCTCCTCCCCCAGGATAACGGCTATGGACGTTTCCTGTGCGAGAAAACCCGTAAAATACGATGCCCAGCGAAACGGTGGAAAATTAAAAAACTTCAACGGCACGAGACCCCGAGACACCAAGTATACAGAATGAATAAAGTGTTTTATCTTGCCATGTAGGACTTTTACAGAATTTTTATTACATAATTTAAAAAAAAAAAAATTGATCGTAACTCAATGAAAATTGGACGGGAAATAAATTTCCGAACTTCGGTTAATCGTGAAAATGACAGTTCAATGGAAATGAAAGAATTGGACAGATTTATCCGAGTGTTAGTCGAATAAAAATGATCACTGTCTGAAACGTAATTCGATCGCGGGTTGCTAGGAACTTTCGCTGACGATAGCTGCGATATTTTTCATCTAGATGCAGATTCAAGAGGTCGACCGGTGTGCCGGGGAATCTCACGACGACGAGTTACGAGAGTTTTACATGCCCTCGTAATTGGAGCTCGGTCTCGTCAAAGTTATCGCTGACTCTTCCGTTTCGTCGGGGCTGGCGTGCATCGAGTCCCGAGAAAACGGTCACTCGACGGCGGTGTTGCTTGTACAGGCCCCTTAACATTACGGAGGCAGTAAAGATCCGTTATTACAGTATTACAATTCACCGACTGCAAAAAGCTCTCTGCCCGTGGAAAAGGTCGCGCCGGTGGCCCCGGCAACCGGTCCCTCATTAATTCTTCGACGGCAGTCAGCCGTGATGGAGATACTGAGATAGTGTATGAAAGCCCCGCGTAACGGCGTACCAGCGAATCCGACGACGGGGATGGCGGCGAAAAGGAGTAACGAGAGATTCGGGAAGAGGAACGGGAAGGACGGAGAACGACGGAAGTGGAGGAAGAGCGAAGAGAACGGTGGAATTTTCTCAGGAATCTTATTTATTATCCCGACAGAAGGAGAGACGAGAGCGAACAATCGCGAACTAATTCGGTTTCCTTAATTACCGGCAAAAGAACAATAAGATTCAGCGGGCTTTTGTCTTGAGCAAAAATGAGAAATTACATTACGGGTCGGCGAATCGGTAGCGGCGCGTTTTCCGCGGGGTAGTTTCTCCTCTGTCCTGCCACGGGCTTTCGAAAGCTCTGTGTACGCGCTTTCGCCACCGGGTCGGGACTCTCGCGAGAAAACTGGACTGCGCAGGGATGCGCGGCCGGGGAAACGTTGAAAGGGTGGAGACATTTGCGAACCGAAGAACTCGGCGTTGCCGTGCTATTTGCATCCGTTCACTTTACCGACCGCCTGAGAGTTTTACGATTATTCGGTCGGTTCCGCGAACTGCGGAGAGACGCCCGATGTTTCGCCATTGTCTCGAGGCTGAGCATCTGCGAATGGCGACCTGTTAATTGTTGCTGCCACTGCTGTTGGCTTCGACGTTCTATCCGCTGCAATGACTCCAAAGCAGTAATGCATTTCTCGTTGAGGACGGACGGCGAGTTGCCATTCAATTTTAATAATTTTAACGGAGATAGTCCCAGGCGTATAAGTTTATTTGGCATTGCAGATAAAAAGTACGACTTGGGATTTTCAGAGCGGAATCACCGTACGGTCGCTATGACTGGTCGGAAAATGAGGTTTCTAAACCGGAAGTGAATAATTTCCGGTAAGACGTCACTTCAGGTAAAATATTTCCTAACCGAAAGTGACTTATTTTCGTTGTGACGTCACCTCTGAAAAAAATTCTCCGTCACTCATATTGTGGTAATTTGGTTCATTCGCGCGTGAATGATAAATTATACGCGTGATTTGTCAACGACAATCGTCGCTATAACTTGAATAGACGATAAAAATGCGAATTTCCGGTTCGTTAGAAAGCAAAGGTCTGCCAATCTCGCGACCATGGTCGCCGAGTGTTTCTTCGCCTCGATGTTTCCACCCTCCAATACAGATAAATGTCGCGTGAAAATTCGAGTCAGGTATCTCACCGAGGGCTAGAACTTGATTTTTAGCAGTTCGAGTAAACAGAAAGCATCGAAAAAGGTTCATACGGCCTAATTTCACCCCCGTCGAAGAATTACCGTGTAAACCTTCGTGCTGTGGTTCGACTTTTCTTGCGATGAACGCGGATCAAAATAAAAGAGATTCGAGGCGGTTGTCGTCGCCGCCGATGCACGATGTTTCACTCTTTGGCAATACTCCAAACTACGATGATTGGATGTTTCTCGGGTTGCTGGAAACTGCACGAGTGATATGGACACAGTTTCCGATATTTATATATTTGCCTTGCAATATCGAGAAATATAGTTCCCTGTTATGATGAATTAATCACGATTAATAGAACGAATTATATATTTTAAAGTAAGTAAAGATTTAATATATAACTTTTATGTTACGAAAATTTTCGTACATTTTAGACAAAAGATTACGTATTTCAATATCCGTTATTGAAAAAAAAATACGTGAACGTTCATTAAACTTACAATTATTTGTACATAAAAAAATGACGAATAACTGAATTTTTTTTTCAGCAAAGCTGACATGTTTTCTGTCGGGAAATAATTGCACATTTAATATTGTGTCGGTGTATGATGCAGCTCGATCACGTAAATTAACAGCGGACAAATAAGTGTACACCAGTTACGATCTAATGTTCGTATCCACGATTAATTGGACACTCTCATCCCCGTGGATCTTCACCCTCGAGCAGGTTACTTCTGTACTGTGATATATCCTTCGCCCCGATTAATTTCCCCTCAGCCAGACAGCGCGGAGCGACATTGCAGCTCGAAACCCCCTCGTCTGATTACCGCCCGGCACAATTTCCTATGAGCATCCACTGATTCGTACAGGGAAGGGAGAAAGCGCGCATTGCGAAACAAGGATCGTTCGTAACGCGCGAAGATCTCCGCGTGTACCGAACACTCTACGAAAGGTCCGAGCCCATCCCGTAGGAGAGTCGCAGGGGTTGAAATCGGAGGATGTCGCCGATCTGCCAGGACTTCCGACTCGACTCATCAGCACGCGTCACTCCGTATTACGGATAACTATTCTTTCCGCTCGTTGCCGAGTTCCCATTGTCCCGTGGACCCTTCTCGTAAGCGATACAGTGCGTCGCTCCCACACACCCCTGCTCGCATGCTCTGCAGTGCCACTACGGTTTATCTACCCCTCTGTTCCCCGTTCTCGAATAAGTTGCTACAACACATTCAACTCTGTTGCCGTTTCGGCGAGGTTCCTGGTCACGAATGGACACCCGCGTTGAGTGGAGTCGTTGGGTTTGCAGCATTTCCACCGCACCGAGTCGTGTGTCTTGCTATTTCCATTCTGCATGCTTCATCCCTTCCTTCGACCAATCGATCAGCGAATCAGCGAGCTTCCGAAGAAGTAAATTGATTGGATCTTCGACGATATAATAGAACGAGTAATAATCATTGAACGGGGTAAGTCTGAATGATCCTTCGCGAATTTCGATCCGAACTGGAGACCCTAAGTGGGTCGCAAGTGAGGTTTTTATAAGTGCCGAAACAGTAATTCCAAATTGACATCAATACATGCTAAGATTCCAGCAATAATAGTTTAATAAATATTTAAAAAATAGCTATTGTCATTTGCAATGAAAGAAGCTGTCGATATAAAAGTTTCTCAATAGATACAGCGAATTTTTTTTACCTAATAACCATTCACAGACGTAGCTCTTATGAGAACATTCATGACACACAAACACCTGAAATTTTACTTCCACATTTTCCAGTTACGCTGTTACGCAATAGCCAATGAAATGCGTCACGATGGAAAATAAAGGTGGTTCTAAATCTATCGAATTTACTTCAACTGCAGGGTATCACAAATTACATTCAGCGGTGTTCACAGACTCTCGGTATCAAGGGAGGTTTACCGAAAAGTGGTTTGATTAGTGAAATGTAGAGTATCAGGAGAGTAGAACTATAGGGAGGATATCGACGAGACAGTGAAAGAGAGGAAGCGAGAGAGTACAAAGTGCCGGCGGGGGTTAAAGAGGCGAAGGGAAGGAGGAACGAATAGAGCGAGAGAGCGATGAGGAGGGTGCCTTGGAGCGCTGGTATCCACGCGCTCGCTACCCACCCCGAGCCCAGTTCCGGATTAAACTTTAATTGATTCAACTCCGTGGTCCGTAGTCAGCGAGGCGAACCGAAGAGAGGAGGGCACTCGCCGCCAAGGCCGCAGTTCCCGCTGCGCGATTCTTCGTAGTCTCTCCACACTCCGCGATGAAGAGAATGCGTCGGGGGTGGTTGAGAGAGCGATGAAACTCGGTGAGAGGATAGATCGAGAGAGATGAAGATGATCTTCAGGGTAGGGAACTGAGCGAGAAAGAAGCATCACCGTTCTTATTCTGTTCCACGAGGTTGTTCTCCCCAACCCTCTCCTCCCTCCGGTGGCTCTTTTCTTCGTCTTCTTTCCATCGGTCCATCTACCTCCGCAGGATGCGCCCATTACTCTCTTCCGTGCGTCTTGACGTTCCGACGGTCGAGCCACGAAAAAAAGAATGATCTTCCGTTGGGTCGTCAACGCGCAAAGACCCGGCGAACGCGCTGGGAGGAGGCAAGAAGAGGAGGCGACTTAACGGACCGTAATCACCTAACGCATCCTTACGCTGCATGAAAACACTAAAAAGCAGGTTTTAGGGGATTCGAGCGAATGAAGCGATTCACGAGAAACGAAACCTGTAATGTCTCTGTTGCAATTCCGTAGACGAGACCGGACGATTGCAATGGTTATTGTGGAGACAATTACGAGTCGATGCTTGGACTTCGAATCTATTAACTGTTTTGGATGTGGAAAAGCGATAAAAAATCAAGGACCACGTTTCCTGGTTTTTTTTTTTTTGAAAGGTTGTTATTCGTGTAGAATCATGCTTCTCCCAACCAGCATGGTCCTATCGAATCATATTTAAAATAATGCATGTGGAGGTAGGAATGACGCTACCAAAGGGTTTCTCTGCCTGCCAAGAGATCAACGACGTGGTGGGTGTCGTACCATGACACTGGCGAGCCGAGCGTTGTTTTTGCGCATTAGTGTACCAGCGCACACCCAGCGGCTCTCCGGTTCTCGGTTTTATATTTCAAGTATAATTGAAAAGACAACGGGCACGCATAGAACAAAGGGCCGGCCCGGCCAGTTTGCGCCTGGAGGGGGAAACGCAAGAAGAATGAGGAGGGTACAAAGGGAATGGCGGATCGGGCGGTAACGACGAAGGAACTTTTCTAGCTGGTGGCAGCTTGTGGTTTGTCAGAGAGGACGCCGAGGCCACGGGAATCGCATTACGGCAGTCCGAGCCGGAAAATAAGTGAGAAAGGGCAGCACCCAGTTAACGTGATCAACCCTCTGAGGTTCCCTCGGTCGCCTCTCCGCCTTCAACTCCCTCTCCCGGTCACCCCAGAGTCACCTTCACGGCGCCGTTCTCCTTTCTTTTCCTCTTTTCACCTCCACCGTTCTTACTTGTC